>JAQGBS010000006.1:0-46877 GCA_034698545.1 Acrobeloides obliquus | reverse complement strand
TATTTTAGCAGTTAATAGATTTATTGTTATACTAGGAGTTGATTTGCCATATTGGTTTAATGAGAAAATGCTGCATCGTGTAAGTTTTACTAGTACAAAAAGGATCTAGGCTGATAAAAATTATCTATTCCACCCCTTTCACTCACTTCCATCCCCCTCCGAAGGCAGAGATCAAAAAAGATCCAGACCCGACAAATAATCTACCCCTTTTCTCCCTTCCTCATCCTGCAAAAAAATTTTTGACCTTTTTTGAAAAATTGGCGTAACTTTGAGCCCATAACAAAGTATAAAATGTTTCTTGGGGATTTCGATCCACTGAATGGAATTTTTGACCCCAAAATAATTTTTCGGCGAAAATGGTGTTCCACAAAGTTCCCCATAAAATTCTGCGTTGAAATGACCCATTGCTGATGTTTTTGAACTTGTAAAAAAAAGATATGATCTTCTGCAGCGATTAATTTATTATCTGATACTAACCATACATATCTTTTAGACCCTTGTTGCATTCGCATATGGTTTTTTCTTACTTAATTTTATTGTTTGTTGCTTGCCAAATATGGGGGCTGAATTGTTTCAACCCGATGGAGAATTTACATTAGAAACTGGAAACGATTTTATAAGTGTTAAAGATTTATTTTTCCTTCAAGAAGAAGTTATGCTTGTCTTGATATGCATGATGTTTGTACTTTATGTCATTCTTATTATAGGAATGGTTATACAAGTAAGATAAGGCATAGTCATAACAATACGTGGATGAGAGGGGGACGAAGTGGTGTAGGGAGAAGGGTCGGCAAGGGGAGCACTTACCCAAAGAAGTAATTTTTCCCAAAAACGTAAGGGGATCCTTATGAATAGGGTTTTTTTTTAAATTTGGCCCACTAGGGGTGGGGCAACTGCCCTCCCTCTTGCCCTTTGCCTACGCTACTGGGGGGGGGGAGGGGAAGTTCCATCATCCAAAAAAAGGAGTGGGATCTAGACGATATTGTAACAATTTTGCGGCGGGAATCTTTAAAAATTACTAAATTTTGAAAATTGGCTAAAAATGGCAAAAATTGGCCATCTGCCAATTTCGAGGCATCTAGGAAAGTATCATACATCACATTTCGAAAAGTATATTCGAAAGTAAAAAAGATTGCGAGTACAAATGCACATGGATCACACAACCTAACTACGCCTACAAATGAAGGGTATAATTAGAGAGCCATATTTTAGCGCCGATTTTTAACATCCTATAAGCAACCTCTAAGCTCTCAAGAAATTCGTATTTTGCTTCAAGCAATGTTTATTTTCGTATACAAAGCTGTAATTACTGCCATGTGGCGTTATTATATACCGCCTAGGAAAGTACCATACATAATATTCGAAAGTATGTCTTTGTTAGAAGCTGGATATAATCCGTTTATGTACTTTATCATGATCAGGTATAAAATGATATAAATAAAAAAAGATAATTAGCATATTTTAGAGAATTGAGAAATTGTACCAGAAAATTTTTTGGATGTAAAACCCCAAAAGTCGAAGCTAAAAGTATTTCGGTGAATACAGCTTTGGTACCAGTGCAAATTGTAAAACCTGCACGAATTGCATGGAAATAAATTATTTTTAGTACGAAAATGCAAATTTTAATTTTAATAAATGGTTGGAGCCAGGGCTGTCGCGTAACAGGTCCAACGATCGGAACCGGAACAACAGGGTTCGGAATAAGAACTGACACGAAACAATAAAAATGGCCAGAACTTGTCGGAACCGGAACAATTGTTCCGCGACAGCCCTGGTTGAAACTACTTTGGCTCTAATACTCCATTGAACGTGGTACGCATAAATAACATGGTAAACGTGATTCCCGCATAAATTACCCCCTAATAGGGCTATTTTTGAGAAAATTTCAAAAAATAAAATTTTTCGATTATAGACTACATTCAATGGGATATAAGAGCCGAAGTAGCTCCAAATGGTTTTTTATATAAATAAATAAATTTTATTTTTTGTATCTTGAAAAAAACATTTTCAGGATACAGGAATGCGGGCAATCAATTCCCCGATAAACCTACTCCCAGATGTGTCCAAAGACGTTGTCCGACGCTGTCGTGGTTTAGTATAAGCGACGTCATAAACGTCGGACGTTTCAAAAGTCTTTAAATAGGTTTACGTTAAAATGATTTCTATACATTGATTTCTGTATATTCTGCGAAGAAGTTTAAATTAAAGACTAGCTTATTTACAGTGATGACGTTGTAAACGTCGTCTCGTCCGACGTTTCAAACATTCAACTGGATGTAGTGACCAACTACAGTACGTAGGATGTGCTAAAAGGCTGCGAATTTTTAAGGCCCCTCCCAGTGTTGTGATAATTTCTAAAACTGAAGTGCTTCAGTTTTAGGCAAAATACAGCACAACAACTTCTCGAGAGTAAATCGCATCCCCTGGCCCTTCTAACTTTTAAGAAATTACTTAAAAGCCACTTTCTATAAAAATCGACCCTTGTAGGACCCGTATCCCAAAAATTGTTTGATTTGTCTAAATTTCACATGTACCCCCGTTTTTTACTATGCTGAGTCCGAAAATGAAGGAATTGACATCAACTTTTCAATTGGATTTTAATATCCCGCACATGGGCCTAGTTTTTCTTCGTTTTGAACACCAACAACACTAAGAATTGTTATATCTCGGCCTAGGTAAAAGATCTCGTCATGGTTTTAATGTTTTTGGAATCCTCAAATCACGAGCTACAGACTTTATATAGACACTATGTGGTGAATTCGATGATCGGGAGGAGTTATGATGCCATCTTTGAAAAATTACGTCAAAAACTTGATCCCTTTTGAATTGTTTAGAAACCGAATTTTGACTCGAAATGACTTTTAAAAATTTTTTCATGCGTTAATCTCACTAAATAAATTCAATTTGGATCGCTTTCGAACCGTTTAAAGCAATATTTGATCTTTGAGATAGTCTCTTCAGCTTGATTGAGCATTTGTTGAAGTCAGATTCAACATTGATGATGTATGCAACGATCTTTAATATGTAAGAAAATCCTCCGCCTCATAATTGATACCTTCCAACGATGCAAAAATTTTGCACTAGGTGTTATTATTTATAAAACATATTTACGGTTGAAATTATCACTCTCCTAGTAACTTTAAAATGGCTATTAGCTAACAACCCATGTAATTAGAGATCTTGTGACAATTAAAAATTTTGCACTAGGTGTTATTACGACTAGAAGTTTCCTACAAGACAAGTCGGCACTTTAGTCAAGTTGAGTGTGTTTCAAAATTTAAATTATCCTATAAATCGCTTAAGGTTAGATATGGCATCAAATAATTCTAGCGGTGATACTTCTATAGATCAATCTGGAGAACTATGGACACCATTAGATGGAAAAATAAGGGGATCGATTTATCTTTTATTAGCTTTTGGATGTATGATACCATATATTTTTGTGCTGATAGTAAGACAATTTTGAAATAATCTTTACGCCCCTAACACAACACGTTTTTCCTCATCCCGTCTTACTCCAACAATCTTATTTTTAGATTATGATAAAAGAAAAAAAAACTTTTCTCCAACATTTCGCTTTCCAAATCATAATCCACTTGGGCATAATGGATCTGTTATATTTGTCAACCTATGTCTTCCTTGGCATTATGTTAATTAATAATAGTAGCATAGATTATGTCATTAATAAGGTTAATTAACCAAGTTCAAATTTTTAAAACAGTATATATTGCAGGGTGCCCTTTCTCTTTCGAATGCATCATGGATCGGTATGGCAGAAATGACATTTATTTTAGCAGTTAATAGATTTATTGTTATACTAGGAGTTGATTTGCCATATTGGTTTAATGAGAAAATGCTGCATCATGTAAGTTTTACTAGTGCAAAAAGGATCTAAGCTGACGAAAATGATCTATCCCACCTCTTTCACTCACTTCCATCCCTCTCCAGGGCAGAGATCAAAAAAGATCCAGACCCGTCTAATGATCACAGTTTTCTTGTCAGACCTTAAAAATGAAATTTTGACCCCAAAAACATTTTTCGGCGAAAATAATGTTCCACAAAGTTGTTCCCCATAAAATCCTGCGTTGAAATGATCCCTCGCTGATGTTTTTGAACTTGCACAGAAAAGATATAATCTTCTGCAGCGATTAAGTTATTACCTGATACTAACCATACATATCTTTTAGACCCTTGTTGCATTCGCATATGGTTTTTTCTTACTTAATTTTATTGTTTGTTGCTTGCCAAATATGGGGGCTGAATTGTTTCAACCCGATGGAGAATTTACATTAGAAACTGGAAACGATTTTATAAGTGTTAAAGATTTATTTTTCCTTCAAGAAGAAGTTATGCTTGTCTTGATATGCATGATGTTTATACTTTATGTCATTGTTATTATAGGAATGGTTATACAAGTAAGATAAGGCATAGTCATAACAATATGTGGTGAGAGAGGGAGGCAGTTGAGTAGGGAGAAGGGTCAGCAAGGGGAGCACTTACCCAAAAAGAGTCATTTTTTCCCAAAAACGTAAGGGGACCCTTATGAATAAGGATTTTTTAAAATTTAGTCCACTAGGGGTGGGGCAACTGCCTCCCTACCCCTTACATATGCTACTGGGAGGGGTTCCATAATCCATAAATAGGAATCGGACCTAGGCAATATCAGAACAATTTTGCGGCGGGATTCCTTAAAAATTGTAAAATTTTACCAAACATTAGCTAAAAATAGCAAAAATTGGCCTTCTGCCAATTTCGAGGCATCTAGGAAAGTATCATACATCACATTTCGAAAGTAAAAAAGATTGCGGGTACAAATGCACATGAGTCACACAACCTAACTACGCCTACAAATGAAGGGTACAATTAGAGAACCATATTTTAGCGCCGGTTTTTAACATCCTATAAGCAACCTCTAAGCTCTCAAGAAATTCGCATTTTGCTTCAAGCAATGTTTATTTTCGTATACAAAGCTGTAATTACTGCCATGTGGCGTTACTATATACCACCTAGGAAAGTACCATACATCATATTCGAAAGTATGTCTTTGTTAGAAGCTGGATATAATCCGTTTATGTACTTTATCATGATCAGGTATAAAATAATATAAAAAAGATAATTAGCATATTTTAGAGAATTGAGAAATTGTACCAGAAAATTTTTTGGATGTAAAAGCTCAAAAGTCGAAGCTAAAAGTATTTCGGTGAATTCAGCTTTGGTACAAGTACGAATTGTAAAATCTCCACAAACAGCATGGAAATAAATTATTTTTAGTACAAAAATTTTAATTTTAATGAATGGTTGAAGCTCTTCGGCTCTTATACCCCATTGAATGTGGTCTAAAATCGAAAATTTATTTTTCAAAATTTTCTCCAAAATGACCCTTATTAGGGGGTAATTTGTGCGGGAAATACGTTAATAATGTTATTTTTGCGTAAAAGCACTTCCATTTTTGAAAAAATTGAATTTTGCATATTAGCTTTTTCGAAATATGTACTTTCTCCATTTTCAATGATTATATACCATACTTTTTGCAATTTTTAACAAAAAATCGAGCGCGTTTTTACGTAAAAATAACATCGCCAATGTGTTTCCAGCATAAATTACCCCTAATAGGGTCATTTTGGAGAAAATTTCAAAAAATAAAATTCTTCGATTTTAGACCACGTTCAATGGGATATAAGAGCCGAGGTAGCTCCAAATGGTTTTTTATAAATAAATAAATAAATTTTATTTAAAGATCCTTTTTGGCGATAAAACACTTCATCGACAATTCATATCGACGTTAGTGATAAACATCATTGGATACCACTGCTTATCCCTAGAAACATCAAATTACCCTTAGAAAAATAAATTTATGGACCCCAAAATCCACTTTTTGGCCCACCCTGTACAACTTTTTATTCGACAAAAATAAACTTTCGACTTTCATAGATCGAACCCTCTGATAAAGGTGAATTTTTCGCCATTTGCTCCTGCGTTTTTAACGCTTAACTTGTTTGATATCATGGCGGGAAATTACCCCTATATGTAGAAATTCTAACGGTTGATGCCCATATATGTAGAATTTATTTATTAGGTTGAAATCAACGCAAGGAGTTATAAAACCATTAAAATAACAAACCTTGATAGTAGACCATTAAATAACAAACCTTGATGTTAGCGGAAGTTTAATCCACTTGGGTATAAATGAAGGCAATTAAAATGCATTTTCACACCTGACTAAAAAACGTCGAGTACTTTTACAAAAAAGTACTCGGCATTTTAATCAAAGTTCTTAGTAATTCAAATTAAAAATAGTTCAGAGTTTGATATGGTATCGAATAATTCTAATGGTGACACTTCTATGGATCAATCAGGGGATTTATGGACACCATTTGATGGGAAAATAAGGGGGTCGATTGATCTTGTATTAGCTTTGGGTTGTATGATACCATATATTTTTGTGCTTATTGTAAGTGAAATATGAAATAATACCCCCCCCCCCCCTCCCCCCCCACCCAGTAACACGTTTTTTCATCATTTTTTACTTCAACTCTCCGATTTCTGGTTTAAAAAACGAAATTTTTATTCTCGAGTAAGAAGTACAAAATGCCTCATAGAGAAGCCTAGGAACCCAGATCCCATCGAGGATTAAAAGATATTTTCCGAGAAGTTTCGATTCTTTTTGTCAGTGGTAAGGAGCCAATATACCTTCATTATTTTACATTATTCTAAATATACACTTTAAGGCTTAATTTAGATTATGATAAAAGAAAAACAAACCTTTCTCCAACATTTCTCTTTCCAAATCATAATCCACGTGGGTATAATGGATCTGTTATATATGCTAACCTATGTGTTCCTTGGTATTATGTTAGTTAATAACAGTAGCATTTGTTATGCCATCAATAAGGTCAATTAGTTCATATCAATTTTTTAACTAACAAATATTGTAGGGGTCTCTTGCCCTCTCTAATGCGTCGTGGCTTGGTATGGCAGAAATGTCATTTATTTTAGCAGTTAATAGATTTATTACTATACTTGGAGTTTATTTGCCCCCTTGGTTTAATGAGAAAATGCTGTATCATGTGAGTTTGTTGAGAGCAAAAAGGATTTGATCTAAATGATCTGCGCATCTCTTCATTCGCCCTCCCATATATTGGACTTGAGAAGCTTCAATTCATCCGGCCCGAGAATCTAAGAGAAAATAATAGACATTCAACGAGTCATTTCTTTTAGACCCTTCTTGTGTTGGCGTATGGTTTTTTCTTACTGAACTTTATTGTTATGTGTTTGCCAAACATGGGTGCTGAATTTTTTCAGCCCGACGGACAATTTACATTAGAAGCTGGGAATGACTTTATCAGTGTTAAAAATATCCTTTATCTTCAAGAAGAAGTTATGCTTGTCTTGATATGTATGATGTTTGTACTTTATGCCATTGTTATTATAGGAATGGTTATACAAGTAAGCGCTAGGTGAACTCGCCATAAAGTCGACTCGCCCTGAAGGTAACTCGCTCTAATTGGTTTCTAGGCGAGATGTTATTAGGTGAGGGGGTTTAGAGCGAGTTGGGTTTAGTGTGAGCCGACTTCATACCTCGAAAATGCGCACAATCGATTTTCCGCCTAGAAAAATCCCTAGAAAGCCGGTTTTTCAGTGAAAATTCGAATTTTAGACATTGTCGCTTTAATACACCCACTCTCTTCCTTGAATCAGGGAAGCATTTTCATGGTTTGGCAATTCGCGCAATCGATTCTCCGGCTAGAAAAACCCGACGCAACGCTCAAAAGCACCTTATTTATGAACGACCCAATATAATTAGAGAAGCATATTTTAGCGCCGATTTTTAACATCCCATAAGCAGCCTCTAAGTTCTCAAGAAATTTTACTCCAAGCAATGTTTATTTTCGTGTATAAAGCTGTAATTACAGGCATGTGGCGTTACTATATACCACCTAGGAAAGTACCATACATCATATTCGAAAGTATTTCTTTATTAGAAGCTGGATATAATCCATTTATGTACTTTATTATGATCGGGTATAAAACGATTAAACTTTTAAAAAATGGTAATTTAAATATTTTAGACAAGTAAGACATTGTGTCCGAGAATTTTTTGGATATAAAAGCTCAAAAGTCAAAGTTAAAAGTTTTCCTGTAAATAAGAACATGGCAAAAGTACAAGTTGTAAAGCCTACACGCACGACATGGAAATAAATTATTTTTAAATATTAATAAATGTTTTTTCGGCATTAGGACTTTATTTAACTTTTTGTTTCTAAACTTACATTCTCCAAACATACTTTTCAACTTTTTATGAAAATTTCTGTTAGTTTACAGGGTATGGCAAAAAACGCGAATTTTGTCAAATTTTGAGGTCATTTTTCGAAAAAATTTTTTTTTTAAATGACCTTTATGTGGGTAATTTTATGCGAGAAATCGATTCCGCGCATTCCCGAAACTTGAAAATGCTTCCTGATTCAGGGAAATGAGTGTTTTGTATTGAAGCGAAAATCAAACATTTTCGAATTTTTATGAGAAAACCGTCGATTTTTAGGTTTTTTTAGGAGGGGAATGGATTGCGCGCACTCCCGAAGCATGAAAACGCTTCCCTGATTCAAGAAAATGAGTGTTTTGTATTGAAGCGAAATTATGAAAATTTTGGATTTTTCTTCTAAAATCATCGTTCTAACAAGTGTTATTTTATGCGAGAGATCGATTCAGCACATCATCGACACGTTATGATAGAAACATAATTTTTCAAGGACGATGGTCAAGGATGCATTTTGACGCTTCGGGGGAGGTAAAGTGCTTACCTCCCTCCTTTAAAGGGTGGCCCAATTAACGAGCGTTCACTGTAAATTACTTTAATAAATGCTTTTTTTCAAATACATCATTTTTATTTCACTTTCTTTTTCTAATTAATTTTGTTCATATGATAATTTTTAAATGGCTAGATGAATGGAATAATTGTTATCAACAGCTTAAAAATAAAAATCAATTTTTGCGACCACACCTAAATACAGCCAATTTTTGATAATGCAAAATGCCGTGAGTGAATTAACCCGCTGTTTAGTACAGGGTGCGTTAAAAGTTCGTGATCATTTTGAAATTTCATGCTAGATTCAGTAAGAAAAATTTTTTCCCAAATTTTTTCAGATTATGAAGATATAGATATATCATAAAGGAAAAATATAGAGAAAATCTTACAAAATTTCGGCCCATCTTTTTCGCTTTAAGGCCATATCAATACATACTTTTAGCGTATGAGCGATAGCTTATTGAAATCCTTAAACCATGAGGAACAACTTTATAGAGCATTATTTTTTATGAAAAACATTTTATAATGAAGAAATCCTTCAACAATTTTATTTGAGATTTTGAGTTATGATAATTCGAACATGGGTCAAAATCTTGCAACCACCATAGCAAGAGACCCTGAAAATATTTTTTGATGATTTTTTGAGGATCACCGTTTTTCAACAAACTCTTTCAGAAACTGAAGAAATTTTTCTTACTGGGTCTAGCATGAAGCTTCAAAGTAATCACGAACTTTTAACGCACCCTGTATTTGATAGCATAGGGCACGCCCGTAATTCTGATTCTTATAGATTTTTTGTTTAATACCTATTGTCTTTTATCAAAATTTTATATACAAGATGTTAAAATTATTAGTTTTGTACAGGGATGTTTTGTTTTTAATTAAATTTTTTGAGAGAATCAAGACAGTTTTTCATGCTGATAATGAAAACGAAAACATTTTGGAAAAAAAGTTCCCTATTGGGGGTCCTGGGCCTTTTTGCATGAGACTCTCTAAAATTTTAAGGTTTTCTAAAACCCATTTCCATAGCCAGAATTTTTGACAGGGGCCAGGGTTGTAGAGTGTCGGAGATACCCTCCTGTATAACAATAAGGATGGGTTTTTTATTCGTCGTTTTAAGAAAGATATGAAACCCTTAAGTTTGAAAAACACCTCATTTTTGGCAGAAAATTTATAGGTGTTTTTCCGATATGTCGGCACACACTTTTTGCCGTTTTTCTATGGGTTGAAACATACGTGAGGGGGCTAAGCTGCCAAAAGTCTGAAAAATCAATCAAAAACATAATGTTTTTATTTTTTATTGTGGCTTTCGCGCGCTAGGGGGCTATAGCTTCCCCGGCTGCGTCTACACCCATATCTCCTCGTAGAAATTGAATTTTGAGCTATTTCAAAAGAAATAGCTGATGAATTGTAGAATATTTTGGCCTCCTTGTATTTATTCAAGCTTATTTCTTGAATTTTATATATCAATTTTTATGCGCCTAAAATGAGGTATTTCCGAGGTGAATTTTTTGAAAAATTTCATCGGATTCGGAATCAGCGACCCCAAAAACGGTAGGAAGTGAAAAGATTTCAAAACAAAATAATTTGCAAAAAAATTACCTTACGGACCGGGATTCGAACCAGCGCGTATAGGCTCCAAATCCTTAGCACGGGTCCTACAGACGCTGGTTCGAATCCCGGTCCAGAAGGTAGTTTTTTTGCAAATTAGTTTTTTTCGAAATTTTTTCACTTCCTACCGTTTTTGGGGTTGCTGATTCCGAATTCGATAGAATTTTTCAAAAATTCACTTCGGAAATACCTCATTTTGACATTCAGACGCATAAAAATTGGTATATAAAATTCAAGAAATAGGCTTGAACAAATACAAGGATGCCAAAATATTCTACAATTCATCAGCTATTTCTTTTGAAAAAACGCATCGAAAAATCTTTTATGCTTGTCAAGCAATCATCGAAAGTATGGTGTTTCCAACCTGCTATGTCGCCCTGTATTTTCGAAACATGAAAAAAAATCTACCTGACCCTGAATTCAATTATTAAAAAAATGATTCCAGTGGTTTCCTAGGTTTACAAAAAAAATTTATTTCAAGTGTTTCATAAATTTCTGATTGAAATGAACGTACAAAAACAAAACAAACATCTTGTTTTCTTACACTGTTTTGCCCAATGAGGTATTCATATAAAACTTATGAAAAGTGCCATTTTTTTGATAGCTCTTGTAATATCCTTATTTTTGGAGGAGAAATCTTATTTTTTTAGCTGACTATCCTTTTTTTTATCTTCTATCCCTGAGTTATGCCATTTACAAGAAAATGTTACTTTTTCAACATGTTACTCTAAAATAAGGGGTCATATACACACTTTTTGGAATTCAAATTTTTTTCTTCTGTTGATTTTATACAAGCAACACACCAGCTTTTATTTGCGTCAAAAAGTACAGTTGGTCCTATAGGTGTTAAATATCATAAAACATCTTTTACATTTAAATGTTAAAGGGTGGTATAAATTATGGACTATTTCATGAAAAATTTTTTTTCTAAAATGATCATTTTTGGGGTAATTCTATGCAAGAAATCGATTGCGCGCATTACCTAACTGTGAAAGCGCTTTCTTGACCCTGATTCAGGGAAAGGATACGTATTTACATAAATAAATTGATTTTCGCTTCAATACACCAATTTCTTCCCTGAATCAGGGTCAAGGAAGCGTTTTCACAATTTTGGAGTGCGTGCAATCGATTTCGTGCATAAAATTACTCCTAAAAATGATCATTTAAAAAAAATTTTCTCATGAAATAGTCCATACCCCCTTTAAGATAACCTTTCGATCACACAAATAAAAAAATCAATAAGTCGGCCACACCTAAAAATCATTTTGAAAAATGATAATAAAAAACGAAATGCAAATTATTTTATCTATGATAATTATCAGTGCCACACCCGTTTTTATTGCTACAATCCTAGTGTCTCTAAGCCAGATGATGTTTTAGCAAGAATTGGGATTTTCATTTTGTTTAAGATTATTAATAAGTGGTAAAATGCCTAATTTTTTTATTTAAAATTTTTATTTATTTTTTAATTAAAAATATTATAGCCTTTTTAGATAATGGGAACAAAATTATTACTATCTTTATATGTGTTTTTAAGTCTTTGCGGTAAGGAATTGTTATGTCGTTTAAGAGATGATATTTCGAAAGTTCGACCTTACATTGTTAGTGTTGAACAGTTCGAGCGGGTTCCAAATTGAATTTATTTATTGAGATTTACGAATGAGAAAATTTTTAAAGCCATTTTGCGTCCCCAAAAATTGAAATCTTTGTTCGAAGCTTAAAAACCCGACTTTACGTTGATTTTTTGAACTTTCTAACCTGTCTAAAACACCCTAGATAATTTTTTCGGTCAAAATTTCTACATGGTATATGTATTTCAATATGGAGAACATTTGTAGCGTGATTTCGAAAAATCCGAGAAACTTTGATTTTTGAGCTACGTGGGACTAGTTGGAGGGATCGAAACAAATTTTTTCTCGAAACCTCGCTAGAAATGTTCTTCATATTGAAATACATCGGCCAAATAGAAATTTTGGCCGAAAAAATTATCTAGGGTGTTTTAGACAGATTAGAAAATTCAAAAAATAACGTAAACTCGGTTTCTTCGAACAAGGTTTTGAATTTTTTGGCACCCGCAGATTGACTCAAAATGACTTTTAACAACTTTTCTATGCGTTAATCTCACTTTATAAATTCAATTTGGAGTCCACTCGAACTGTTTAACGCTAGTCCCACCTAGGTTCGAATTGTCGAGATATCGTTTCTTAATATTTCATAGTTTATTTTATATAATGGATCTGTTCCGCCTGTTTGGATTTTGTAATGTTTGATAAATCGTTTCAATAAACAAGTCTTATTGATTCATAGATAAATTTACACAGTGTTCATGTTTTCGATTTAATACACAGATTTCAAAATTGCAATCTCCAAACGCAACTATCGGCAATGAGAACGTTTCAGAGGTTGCAGAAAAAGCTCTATTTTTCATGAACTTTCCGAATACCGTAAAACTTCTAATAGAACCACACGGGGTTCTATTAGAAGGTGTTAATGATTGCTCTTTTAAAAATCGAGTTTAAATCGGATTTCTTCGAGCGATCACTTTTTGGATAGCCCTGAGGATATGGAATATGCTATATAAAGAATTATTGAAAAATATTTTATTTTCGCTGAGTTATGGCCCTTTGAATTTGAAAAGTTGAAAAAATGACATTCAAAAAAAAATCATACCTCCGTGAAATCGAAGCCATTGTCAATAATTTCTGTTACATAATATTCCTCATACGCTTAGCTATCCAAAAAGTGGTCGCTCGAAGAAAATCGACTTAATTTTGATTTTTGATGGATTTTTGAATGTAAGGCTTAAAATTTTTTTTAAATCAAAAGGCCATATCTCGACGAAAATAAAATATTTTTCAATAATTCTTTATATAGCATATTCCCTATCCTCAGGGCTATCAAATAAGTGCTTGCTCGAAGAAATCCGATTCAAACTCGATTTTTAAGAGAATTTTTACGTTCATATGGGGTTCTATTAGAAGTTTTACGGTATATAATAATCTGACTGGACTAGTCCTTTAAACATATAGATAGTTTATTATTCTAGGTTTTTCAAAATCAGCTGATTGTACAGGACAACCACAACTAATTTATACTACTACAAAGCAGACAATTTTCTTTTATAACCCAGGAGGAACAAGTACTCCAGTCGTAGCCAATTGTTCTTCTCTCCTTGGTTATAATGTTACGCAACAAGTTGGTCTATCAGTAAGGATTTTGTAAAGTTTTTGATAAAATGAAGAAATTTTAGGGGTCACTTTCTTATTGTAAATCGATGGGTGCTGGTGATACAATTGTTATAACAGATGGAACAATGACTAAAACGTAAGAGGAAATTATTAAAATAAAGATATTTGAAAGTATGGAGATATTTTTAGAATTGATTCGACAATATGTGCATCTAATAATATTGGAAACAATGAAATTATATTATTTAACGGCTCATATAGCAATTTCCTCAATGTTACAGTAACAGAAAATTCTGCAGGTAAACATATTTTGTCTATTTATTAATTTTATTTATTCTTTTTTAGCTTCATTTATTCTATCCTTTCAAGTAAATAATTTTAAAGATGATATAAAAATAAAACAAAATATTACAGCAAGGGGAAGCGCTCTCGGGACAACAGACGACAACTCCAGCGGCAACAACAGCACCATGGACTGGTCCAGGACCAAATCCTCAAGGAGCGAGAATGGACTTGGCATTTGTAGTCGACTCAAGTTTTGGTCCTGGACCAACTTTCTTTAGCACCACTGTAAAATTAAAAAATATATAATTAAAATTTAAAGCTTCTAGACAATACCGATTATTAAAAATTTGGCATCATATTTCCGAGTTGGAACAGATTTCAATACTGATCTCACGCGGCTTTCTCTTGTTCGTTTAGCCACTCAGTCAAGCTACGGGGCATCTTTAGCTCCAGCGTGGACAATAAATCAATCAAATTTTGATTACCTTCTTTCTACTATTTATCTGCCTGGGGCTAATAATTCTATGTTTTCAACGTAAATTTTTTATGATTTCATATTTTACTTAATTAAATTTTAGCACTTTAATACCATTTATACAAGATGCTTTCGCTGTAACAGGTGATACTCCCGCACGTGCCAAAACTCAAAAAGTTTTATTAATATTTGTTAACACAGAGTAAGTTCATCGTTGTCGGACACTTATCCGTCTCACAAGGGACCTTCACAATGTGCGAAATTGATTTTTCGGTAAAAAGTATCTCAATACGTAGACCCCACAAGAAAAGTTATGAGTGAAAAAATTCCGAATTTTTAATTCAATCTATGAATTTGTTTGAGCGAAGAGTTCGTATTTGCAAGCAATAAATTTTAGCTTTTGATTAAAAATTTAAAAATTGTTAGTTTTAAAAGAAGGACGGCATTTTTTATAGCTCAACGAATAAGAATAAAATGACACCAAAATTATAAAATTTGAAAATGTTTTTGGGCTATTGAAGCGAAACCCCTAATTCAGACATCTTTTCTTCCATCAGACACATTTTAGATACACCCATATTTTTAATTATAAATTATAAAAGAATAATTTTTAATTCTTAAAATTTTAGTAGCCACCCCAATGATACTTCTACTACTTTACACAACCTTGCAAACCAATTAATGTATTATGATGTACACGCAATTGTTGTTAATATGGGAAGCGATTCATTGACCCGTTTATTAGCTTCTAACTCATTAGTTGGCACATTACAAGGTTCAAATAAATTAAGATATTATCAATACAATATTGTGGATGGAGTAACTGGCACTGTAGATAATTTACTTTCACAAGTTTTATTAAATGGCAACTTTTGTAAGTTTACTAGCGCGTCTAAACCTAAATGGGGCGCAATTCGTGCGCCATTACAGCAACATTTCTTACGAACTGCCCAGTCCCTATATTCGCATCCAGGCCCGTAGCTACTTTATCAGGCGCCGGCGTTGCAGACATCAGCTTTATGTTCCCCATGCCGAAAAACCCCCGAGACAAAAAATCCAATTTGAGCACTTTTTGGAAAATTGAATTTTAACCCTTTAGGGGGATTACTCTTCTATATGGGAGTCCTCCTTAGGTTAAAATTGAAAATTAGCGCTGGCATCGTGTTTCCCATGTCGAAAAACCCCCAAGTAAAAAAAATTAGCCAATTTGGAACACTTTTTGAAAATTCGATTCTTGGTCACCCAAACGGTAAAAAATGAAAAAATTTTGCCTCCGGTTTCTTTTTTGTTGTTTCACAAACACCTACACTCTACCTAGTACTTATTAAAAAAGGCCCGCAGGTCAATCCGCTTTGTCGTTTCTGAGATCTCGATCTGACTCACTCACTCAGGGTTCGTTCAAACGTGTCAAATAGTTATCGAAAAGTTTCGAAAAGTTGTTGAAAAGTTGTCAAAAAAAAGTTTCGATTTTATTGAAAATCAGGCAAAGTTACATTTTTCGACAACTTGTTTGACATGCTTGAACACACCGTCACGTACGGACATAGGAATTGACTTTTTATATTTATGATTTTAAAGCCAAATTGAATTTTTTTAACCAGATTTTTTCTATAAAGTTTATTAAAATTTTATTTAAAAAATTTTTTAAATAAAAGCTAAATTTTAGTATGCGCAACAGCAGATAATAATGTTGAAGTCAGCGGCACGACTGTTACAATAACATTACCTTTCTCAAATGGTCAACAAGCAAACGCCATTCAACGGCAAGCTTATTGTAATAATATGAATTACCAATATACCTATAATTCAACATCGCCTACAAACGGAGTAAATTTTTTTATTCGAGCTTCTTTTGAAAAAATTATCACAAAAAACCTTTTTTCTAAAAATATTTCCTTTGTAACTACAGGATGTGTAAAAAATCCAGGAATTTTGCGATTTTTCGAACAATTTTTTCGCCAAACAATTTAAAAAAAAGTTTTTTCTAAAATAATCCTAAGGGGGTATTCCACGCGAGGAATCAATTACGCGAATTGAATTATCTTAAACCGCTTCACAGATCAAAATCAGCTCAAAAAACCTCAAAAAATTGCAAAAATTCGGTCTTTAAGGGTTACGGAAGCGCTTTCAAAATTTTCAACTCGCGCAATAAATTCCTTACATAGAAAGACACTCAATAGGGTTATTTTAGAAAAAAACATTTTTACCATTGAGTATAATTCCGTAGCTAGGGGACACTGTAAGACCGAGCTTCGGCTAAATACTTATATAGCTGCAGCTATTAGCATTAGCTGTAGCTACTACACTGGTTTTTGGCAATGGCTCTGATTGATTCCATGAGACAATAGTTCTTCAAAATAAGTTTAGATAACAGTTACTGTAAATCAAGAAGAAATAACAGCTGGCATTGATTATTTAGATGTATATAATGGCACTGAATTAGTAGCGAGGTAAAACGTTTTTATTTTAAATTTCAAGTGTATATCTTTTGTAGCTTTTCTGGACTGGAGATAACACAAGCTTCAATTTGTTTCAATAATGTTCCAAATGTCACAGTTGCTTTAGTGACCCAAAATAGCTGGATCTTAGGTGGAGTCAAAGTAACGATCGTTGAAACTCCTAATCAATGTTCAGAACCAACATGGCCACCAACTTTTTACAGAAGAAAGAAATAAAAAATATTTGTTTTCAAAATTGTGCGAAGAATTTTTTATTATAAAGAAATGATATATATTTATAAAAGTAAATAAATAATTTAAACTAAAATAAGTCATTTTTAAAATCCGTTTTTAAAAATTCGCATATACAGGTTGTTTTTTGATTGCTCCTACATTTCAAAAATTCGCCAAAAATCGAGTTTAATTCCGTTTCCATTGCTTGATGGCTCAATCGAACGCCCTAATCATTTTTAAAAAAGGTTTTTTGAAAAAATTTATTGAAAAAGCTTTTAAATTCGATTCCTAGCCCAAAATACTGAAAATTACGATTTTTGAGGTTTCTACTCCAATACAACATTTTCAGTATTTTTGGTCTAAAAATTCGAAGATAAAAGCTTTTTCAATAATTTTTTTAATAAAAAATCCCGTAATTAGGACGTTCGATTGAGCCATTAGGCGATGGAAACGGATTTAAACTCGATTTTTGGTGAATTTTTGAATGTGGGAACAATAAAAAAACAACCTGTATGGGTTGGACCCGATGAACGTATCACGCAAGTTTCAAAGAAGTCTGAACATCGAAACGAAATCCATGATTTAAATTATTTAAACATGTTGATTGTTTCTCTAGGAAGAAAGTGAATCGTTTAGTGTCATGTAATCGTTTATTTGTTGTTTAATAATTATTGCGCGAAGTTCATTTATTTCTAAAATTTATTCTCTATTTTTCAGGTCTTGAACTTCGTGCTGCCTTTACGTTGTATTATTTATCTTATTTCTAATAAAATTATTCGTTGTCGAACTTAAACCACAACAACCACACATTTGTACGCGTCTATACATCTCTAAAAAGTTTTTAAAAATTATCGAAAACTGATGCGATTTCATTGAAATGTCTAGTAAATACTAAAAAATCGCCAAAATTTACATACTCTTAATGAAGTGAGGCACTCGGAAACTACATTTTTCGGCGAAGTTTGAAGAAAACTTTGGGTATAGCCTTTGTATAATGCAGTGGCACAAATAATAATCTTTATTCAACAACTTTTCAGTTCCTGAAGAGATGCCAAGAGAGTGGGCTAGTTTCCAGATTCATGAGAGCTAAGACCACCCAGAGACTCGGCGTTATGGCGAAAAAGATCCAGGACCTGATAGGTAGCTGCACTTGGAAATCACCGGAGGACGATCCATGCGAATTTGTCCAAAACCCGCTCACTCCATGACATCTTGAAGAACAATCTGGAACCGAAGGAGTACGAAGCAGTGCAGCGGTTGCAAAGAAACGTGTGCTCGAAGATTAGACGGTTGCACCGTAAGCGACTAACAAAGAAAGTGGCTGTAAATATAGACCTAAGACCTGAAGAAGGAGTTAAACTCCGAAACGTTGTTGAATAAAGATTATTATTCGTGCCACCGCATTATACAAAGCCTTATAACACAAAATGAAGACCCCAAGTCATCAGAATTTTAGCCTCACTAGAACGCAATCTGGGGCTGCCCTAATGGTCATAAATACCCTTTTTAAGGATATTTGGAGCTCTAAAAATCACCAAAAATAAATTTCTTTTTGTGGCAAAAAGTTATACCGTATTCTCTCTAATAGAAGCACCCCTCTATTTGAAGCACCCCCTCCAATAGAAGCACCCCCCTGAGGACCAAAACATAAGGGGGAGTATGATGTTTTTTCTAAAATTATGGATAAAAAGTGTCCTCCGAGGGGGGTTGAAAAATAGAAGCACCGTTGTTTCTATTAGAGAGAATACGGTATTTCACCTTTTTTGGCTATGCCCAACAACTTCCAGGCACAAAATCTTGCCCTCAAAATGGATGCACAAAATCCTGCTCTCAAAATCGATTTTTCAAAAAAATTTCAAATTGCTCCAAAAATGCTTTGAAGTTGTTGGGCATAGCCAAAAACGGTGAAATATAACTTTTTGCCACCAAAAAAAAATTTATTTTAGGTGATTTTTAGAGCTCCAAATATCCTTAAAAAGGCTATTTAGGACCATTAGGGCAGCCCCAGATTGTGTTCTAGTGAGGCTAAAATTCTGGTGACTTGGGGTTTTTCATTTTGTGTCATAAGGAGTCGTTTGGCATAAAATTTAAGAAAAAATCTTGAAAATTCACAAGCTGTGAGGGCCCCTTGTAAGTATTTAGCCACAGCTCGATTGCACAACTGTTTCTAAATACCTAGCTACAGCTAAATCCCTTTAGCTGCAGCTAGGTATTTAGCTGCAGCTAAGTCTAGTAGCTACAGCTAAAGCTAATAGCTGCAGCTAAGTATTTAGCCGAATTTCGGTTTTACAACTGCATCTAATAGCTCCAGATAGGTTTTTAGTGTGCAACCGGCCCAATTTCTTAAAGTATTTGAGTGATGGTTTGTGTGTGATCATGTCACCGGAAATTGTGATGAAGTTTTTGGAGGCTGTGTTCAATAGGAAAGTTGTTTCTGGTGGTGTGTAGGTGTGTTTAGTAAAGGTTTTGGATTTTTTGGAGTAATTTGAAATTTTTTGGGCTGAGGTTTTTGTGTAATCATATCACAGTGAATTATGGTGATTGTTTTGGGGGCTCCTGATTTTTTATTTTGTTTCTGGTGGTTAGTAAGCATGTTTAGTAAAGGTTTTAGATTTTTTTTATCCGAACAATTTTTTTTCTGAGTTCATAGCTAGGGGACCAAAAATTTTTTCTCGAAAACTAAGCATTTGTTTCCAGGCACGTAGGGAGGGGGAGACAATCCGGACAATTGCCCCCGTCAGGAAAAATTTTGAAAAAAATCATAAGAGTACCCCCTGTTTTGTCCAAAATTGTTGTGAAAATTTAAAAAAAATCATAAAGTAGCTGTTGTTTTTGGTCAAAATTTTGAAAAAGTTTGAAAAAAAATCACAGCTACCTGTGGATTTTGATTTTTGGGTCATTGCCCACCTCTCATCGGGAAATCCTGGAATGTTTGTTTCAGACAGGCCATCAGCTATCCAAAATGTATTCGCTAGAAGAAATCCGAAATGTTTTCTATTTTTTGACGAATTTTAAAAAAAGTCTAATTTTTTATTTAAAAAATACTCTATATATGATAAGGTGTTTTTCCTATTGTAAGATGCTAGTGAACTACTTGGTTAAATTTTTTTTAGTCATCTTTTTCTGCCGTACTAAAATTTATTTTTCAATCCATCTTGCTAGTCAAACACAATAACGTGACCATTGGAGAAAAGATCACATATTTTATAAAAATGTTTTTTAAATTCTAAAAGATCAAGACCAATTGGTAACTATAAAAATATAATTTGGTAGCGAACGATTCATTTTTCTTGGCTTCTTGTTACAGATCTTTGATATCTAAAGTACTCTATATATGATAAGGATCAATGTCATAAAGTCAAAGTTATATGTTTTTAGTAATCAGCATCTTGTTTATTTTTATTAGGATGCAAAAATCACCCAAGAGTGTTGATTTTAGGCTTTCATTTAATTCGAAAACTTTTTTATATCAAACATAATCCGAGTGAGGTTATCATAGCGTATGAAATAAACACAAAGGTGCGCTGCCCCGGAGTCTGCGCGAAATTGCCCCGGATTGCGATGTCATCTTTATTGACACTTACAGTTACTCGTAGATATCTTTACATACATTTCTTAAAGGGGGGTGACATTTATGGACTAATTCAAGAAAAAAATTTTTTTTCTAAAAAGATCATTTTTAGAGGTAAAATCATGCGAAAAATCGATTGCGCGCATCGCCGAAAATTAAAAATGCTTCCCTGACCCTGATTCAGGAAAAATATAGATTTTTTCGATCTTTTTTACACTAGCACTTGGTTTTAAAAAATGTGTTCAAAACAGGCTCCGGTGGTGTAGTGGCAAAGCAGCAGACTATTGATCACAAAGGTCTCAGGTTCGAGACCTTCTTACATCAAAATTTTTTTGCACGTGTAATATTCGAAAAAAATTTTTTGACCCAATGATTCAGAGTCAAAAAATTTTTTCGAATATTACTTGTGCAAAAAAAATTTTGATGCAAGAAGGTCTCAAACCTGAGACCTTTGTGATCAATAGTCCGCTGCTTTGCCACTACACCACCGGACTGTTTGTGAAAACACATTTTTTAAAACCAAGTGCTAGTGTAAAAAAGATCGAAAAAATCTATATTTTCCCTGAATCAGGGTCAGGGAAGCATTTTTAATTTACGGCGATGCGCGCAATCGATTTTTCGCATGATTTTACCCCTAAAAATGATCTTTTTAGAAAAAAATTTTTTTCTTGAATTAGTCCATAAATGTCACCCCCCCCTTTAATATTTGTTGAAAAATTAGAGACTAATCTCTGAAAAAAATTTTTTGCCAAAACGGCTTATATAGGGATAAAGTCATACGAAAAATCGATTGTGCGCATTCCCAAAGCGTAAAAAGGCTTCCTTGACCCTGAGTCAGGGAAATAGATGTGTCTATTGAAGCGAAAATCGAAACAATTTGAAATTTCTCCCTCAAAATCATATTTCTGGGGGTAATTTCACGCGGGGAATCGATTGTACGCATTTCCGAAGTTTGAAGACGCTGATTCAGGGAAATAAGAGTGTGTGTTGAAGCGAAAATCCAACATGTACTAATTTCCCTGAATCAGAATCAGGGAAGTGTTTTCAAACTTTGGGAATGCGCGCAATTGATTCCCCGCATGAAATTACCCCCCAGAAATATGATTTTGAGGGAAAAATTTCAAGATTTTTCGATTTTCGCTTCAATACACACATCTATTTCCCTGAGTCAGGGTCAAGAAAGCATTTTCACGCTTCGGGAATGCGCGCGATCGATTTTTCGCATAATTTTAGGCCTATATAGGCTGTTTTGGCAAAAATTTTTATAGAGATTAGTCCCTAATTCTTACTCCCTTTAACTTCTAAATAGTTTATATAGATTGTTTTTGTGAAATCGCGAACTCAGGATTTTGAAGAAAATTTTTTTAAATTTTCGTTTCAATAATAAATTAATATTGAAAATCAGGCAATAAAAGTAAGCAAATTTTCAGAAAAACGCTTAATTTTCAAAATGCTACTCCTCGGCCAAATTAACAGATTTTTGAGAAATTTTTCCGCAAAAATGAAGAGGAAGTCTAGCTCTACAATACCAAGGTCTCCGATTTGGTAAATTCTGCAATAAAATGTCCTTCAAAACTTAGTACCACTTTTTTTCACAAAAAAGCAAAATTTGCAAAATCGGAGACCGTGGTGTTGTAGAGCTAGATAGCCTCTTCATTTTTGCAAAAAAATTTCTCAAAAACCTATAAACTTGGCGGAGGAGTAGTATTTTGAAAATTACGTGTTTTTCAGAGAAATTTGCTTACTTTTATTGCCTGATTTTCAATATTAATTTATTATTGAAACGAACAATATAAAAAAATTTTCTTCAAAATCCTGAGTTTGTGATTTCCTGAAAAACAACCCATAGTCTTTATTTGTCATAAAACCAAATTTACACACTATGAGCACTTTATCTTGCCTTTTTCAGAAGCATAGCAACAGACATCAATTGTGCGCACTTTCGTTTCCAAGCCATAAAATTACAATTACATGTTATTTTTTATTTTTCATCAAAGATTTATTCACATGTGTCCTTTTAATGGTTAATCATTAATTTACACATTAGAAATTTATTCCTAAAAAAAATTTTTTTATTGATTTTTTAATGTTGATTTAAGCGCTATATATCTAAATTCGTCTGCTTATGCCACTTTGTTAATAAATATTTACTTTCAGTATTGGATTACAAATTGATTAATTTCGCAATTAAAGAAAGAAGCAACACTATTAATCTGCTTATTATTAAGCTAGTTTACAAATATGAATAGATATTTTTATAGGAATATAAAATTGTAAGTTTTATTCACTTTTATTTACAATTTATTAAAGTGGGTCCAAATTAGGGACCTTTCTCCAAAAACAATTTTTTTTTAAAAATGACCTTCTAGAGGTAAAAATAGGATGAAAAATCAATTGCGCACATCCCCGTCACGTGAAAGTGCTTCCTTCACCTTGTTTTCGCGAAAATAGCACTATTTCACGTTTGCTTAAAATTTACATAATTCTAAACGTCAAAAGTTTTACGTGAAATAGTGCTATTTTCACGAAAATAAGGTGAAGAAAGAATAGATGTGGGATGTGCACAATCGATTTTTCACCCTATTTTTACCCCTAGAAGGTCATTTTTCAAAAAAATCTTTTTGGAGAAACGGACTTAATTTGGACTCCCTTTAGGGGAGGGGGCGCAGATCGAGGCCTTTTTTCTGATCGAGATCCGGCCTCGATCTGCACCCCCTTTAACAATAAATTTAGGCCATCTAGAGAATTTCGGTTATTATATCTTGGATATTTGATCTCATGCTCTGTAATTGATTATATCCGATTCATTGTGAAAAAGCATAAAATTTTTAGAGCGATAGAATATGGATGTTCGCTTCCGTTTTTATTTTATCCCAACTTGGAGGGATATTACTTGTTGCAGTAAATCAATTCATAGGGAATATCATTGTGATGATTTTGATTTCGCATATTGGAAAGTGGTTAGACAGATGTGATAGGAAAAAAGGTAATCAAAGTGGGCCGGGATCGAACCCTCGACATATAAGTTAGATCTTGCCACACTAACCACTCGGCCATGGAATTCTGTAGCCACTGTGTACAATATTGTTCTAGCTTTACTCGTCTCGATGAGCTGAATCGAATGGCGTTAACCGTTTTTAAAATTTCGCTCAATACCATTTTTTTACTAGCCCGACGCACGCTTCGCGCACCAATATTACTCTGATGTTACAGATGTCGACGTTACAGACGCATTCCCTCGAGTACAAAAAAATTTGCCGATTTAGTGACTTATGAATATCAATTTTTTGAAATTCGCATATTATTCAATTTTAGAGTGGCCCTTAATTTTTTAATTTTTACAAAATTGTTAAAAAAATAATATCACCATTGTGTTTCCCATAGTTGAAAACCCTCGAGTACAAAAAATCAGTGCCAGAATTTCTAAAATAGTGGAGATACGGTACCCTTTTGAAAAAGCCTTAAAATTGAATTTTTATATTTTTTTAGGGAGGTACCCCAAATTTTTTTGTTTCCTGCACACTTGCCCCTACGAAATGATATCCTCTCTTCTCTCCACACCTGTAAAATACGATGCGAATAGCAGATAAAGTTCTTATTTTATGCAATTTTAGGAATTTTACTAATACTATTATTCAACAATATGACCATAAGCTTAGCAGCCACTCTGCTTTCTATTTGTTTTATCCTTCCAGAAGAACTAAAGAATTTAAGATTAGCTTTACTCATACTAGCATTGGTAGCTAAAGCTTTATCTAGATGCTCATCGCAGAGCGAAAAAATGGTGTTGACAAAAGATTGGTTGGTGATCTTAACTGAAAGAGAGGATAAAAAAAGTCTTTCAGGTAAAATATCTTATTTTTAGATTACATCTTATAGGTCAATATTGTATCCCATTCCCAAATTGTTGAAGTTTGACTTTCCCCCTTCTTCACCAGCAAAACGAGCCGATAGCCGGCTGATGTCCAGCTCCAGACCTGGGGATGGATCTCAGCCTGTTGGTGGGCTATTAGAGCTCAAGGAGGGTCAAGTCATATCTATGACCTGAGACAATGTGTAGAGAATAAAATTGTATCGATGATATCGATAAACTACACCTACTAGCGATAGCGCTACGCTAAATACGAAGGGAATGATCATTAACTGACCCTAGTGAGCTAGGGGACTGTTCTGACCCTGGTTCCTGGAACCAGAGGATTTTAATATTTTATCTTTTAAACTTGTAGTTATCAGGGATTTTATAACTTTAGAAATTGTACTTTTTGAAACTATAGATATTTTTCGGATCTTTTTTACAACCCAGAAGTAGCGCCATTTCAAAAATGAATATTAACTATTCGTGATGACTATTGACCAAAAATGACTATTCACGAAATTTGTATTTTTAGAAAAGAACTCGACCATGTCGATCATCGACCAAATCACTCTCATAATAGCACCAATAATCTCAGGCTATCTCTGCAGATCGATTGGCTCTTTTTATGCATGTTTTGTAATGTTAACATGGAATTTAGTGTCATGGGTTGTCGAGCGATATTTACTTATCAGACTCTATAAAAACGTCAAAGAGCTGTCTATGCGAGTTCACGTAGGTGGGTCTTCATCATTGATTAGTTAAAATCAAAATATATACAAACAATTTTTTTTAGACAAAAATAAACTTCTCGATGCCGAAAATCAAAGTACGGAGGATAAAGTTCAAACATCTAAACAAGGCGTCATACGGACATTTTGTAAACAAAAAACAGCTCCTGCTGCCTTGGCTCTAGCTTTGTTGCATTTGACGGTCTTATCATTTGATGGAGTATGAAAGATCAAAATCTTTTACATAAAAAATGAAAAACAATTTAGGTTTCTATGAGCTATGGAAGAGCTCAGGGCTTACCAGAAAACCTAATTGGAAATTTAAGAAGTGTGGCATCGGCACTAGCTATGGCAGCTGCCATTATTTACAGGTGTAGATTTTCTTCAAACATGTACTTTGATGAGTAGGGGTAAACACCAATGCCATAACTTTTTGGACGTGCAGAGTCGAAAGAGGATGCCCCCTCCCCACTACAGTATCTTGAAAAGTCTTCTATACATCTTCTTAATGTTCTACAACCGTACAAAGTTTAGCAGGGGTGTAGTCCCTACAACCGTAGGGACTACATCCCTGTTAAACTTTTTTACTACTCTATTTCAGGATTCTTGCCAAAGATCTTGGTGTCAAAAATACTGGTTTGATCGGCCTTTCTGTAATTTTATGCACATTTTTACACAAAAAATCTTTTTTAAATTTAGATGCAACTTTGCTTCGTTTTTACATGCACACTTTCAATATTTTTACCAGGATCTCCATTTGATGCGGGTGGTTATTTTTCAACTTTAACAGTAGATGTAAAAATGTAGCAGATTTGTGTGTTTTTAATGAAAAAATTTTAGTCATGGACCACAAATTTTGTTGATTCTATGCGAGGATCAAAATCAAACTCTACATTGTCTACAGAAAATGCAGATGTAAATTGGAAAACGTGGACGATTGATGGCAAGCCGATGACTAGCGTTTTGGTCTTCTTTGCAGGATTGGCGATGACAAGATTGGGTATGGGCCAAAAATCATAAATATTAAAAATCCATTTCTATGTTCTGTCAAAATTTCCACCCTTCAAATCTAGACAAGTTCCTTGTTTTCCTTCTTCAATCGAGTCGGGTGGGGGACTTTTGCGGTCTGCGCACCTGACATTTGCACTTTCACATTTGCGCCCAAAAATATATGCCCGATATTTGCGCCCTGACATTTGTGCTCGAACACTTGTGCTCTATAATTGTACAACGACATTTGCGCCCCTGCATATGCACGCTAATAATTGCGCACCCAACTTGTAAAATATCTTTCAAAAAAGGTCTAAAATTTTAAAAACGGAAACAAGTCGGGTGCGCAAATGTTAGGATGCAAATGTTGGGGCACAATTATTAGTGCACATATATAGGGGCGTAAATGTCGGGGCGCAAAAATTGGGTGCTTAAAAGTTGGGTGCGCAAGTGTCGTTGTGCATATGTGAGAGCACAAAAGTCCCCTATTCATCGAGTCCAGTTCCATCCTTCTCCTTTAGTCCAGTTCAGTTCATTCCAGTCAATCCTTTCAATCCAGGTAGGCCAAGCCAGACCAAGCAGGTCAAGCCAGTTCAGTCAAGTTATGCCCCCAAAAATTAGAAATTTTGCCACTTTAACTCTACCCCCAAAAATTTAGGCGTATGGTTAACAGCTTTATGTATAACCCATCAAATGCAAGAATCCATCCCTGCCAATGAACGAGGCACTGTTTTCGGCCTCCATAGCTCTATCTGCAGCTTTTTTAGTGTGACCAAAAACATTTTGGTAATAATGCTACCCGATCCTCGCACCTTTGGTATACTTATCATAATTTCTGCTATATGCACGATGATGGGGTATATTAGCTATCTTTGCTATCTCATTAAGGTACACTTGATTGGTCTTTAAGCAAATATGGGAAATTTTGGTTTAGGAAATGTTGTATAAACGTGATAAATTGAAAGGATCGAAAGAGAAAGATTTTCCAGTAGAAGAAAATGAACTCATGAAGGAAAAAGATATTGAATAAAACATAATTTTTATGTCCTACTACATTAAACGTGTAATATGTGCCTGTTTGTTTGTCCAGATGATCTCGGAAACGCTTGATTTATACCCTGAGTGCGATTACAAAAGTTATAGGAGACGATGAGAGAAAACGATTGACACCAAAATCATCAAAATCGGACAAAAAATTTTTCCAACTTTTTTTACTCCTTTAATTTTTTTACCAAGATCAGTATATACTGAGCTTGATTTAGCTCGGGAGTGCCGCTCGGAGTCACAACCCCCGAGCGCGGGGTGCTCGGCTCTCGATATTATGTAAATATTTGTTTAATAATTGCAACCTAGGTTGTGCTGTACGAAGAAATAAATGATTTATTTTAAAACTATTCTAAATCAGCATTTTGAATTGTCACTTTTAATATGACATCAATGCAACTTTCTACAACTCGGTTTATATTTCGAGTATCTAAGGCGTTTGTAAAGTGTATATTGATGGTTTTACGAATATTTATGGGTTTCTGAGCCTCATTTGCTTCAAAAATCTTCAAGAAGCGAGTTCCTACATATTCAGATGCTTGTGCATAATCATTTGAGCCTAAATTTAATTTAAGAATATAAAACAAATTTTGAAAATTTGTTGTCAAAATGGGGAGGAGACAAGGACCTTCGACTCCTCCAGAAAGCGTCTCTTAAATTCGATTCCCTTTATGGGAAATCTTGGCTAATATTTTTTACCCAAAACTTTGTCATCTTTCTGTAAATTGAATCCCCTCTTATGCAAATTTCAATTAATTTTTTACGCTGATTAACTTGTTTAAATATCAAATGATGTCTAGGTAAATAAAAAATTACCTTTATAAGAATTATAACAAGCTTTTAACGGGTAAATTGGCAAACGTTCTTTGAAAATATCGACTTTATTTAAGAATAAAATAATAGCAGTCTTATTCGAGAAAATTGGATTCTCGACAATTTTCTTGAATAATTCCTGTGAGTATTTCAACCTATTCTATAAAAATTGTAAACAATTTTTGAATTTGGTCATTTAGGCATACGGATTAGATTTACCAAATTTTTTTACTGGAGAAAATTTACCGGACAAAAGTTATCGACAAATTTTACCAGACAAAATTTGCCAGACAAATTTTACTGACAAATTTTACCATAAATTTGATTTTCACTAAATAGTTCATTCTAGTTGTCCGTAAAATTTGTACGGTAAATTTTGCCCAGTAAAAATTGTATCGTAAAATTTGTCTGGTAACAAATCTTGGTCAATTTAGTCCGCATGCCGTCATTTACCATTTTCTGAGATCCATCATCAAGCATTTGGTTGTACCCAGATAGCTCTGCAATAAATAAGATTCCATTGACATTATCAAAACAATGTATCCATTTTCGTTGTTCAGTTCTTTGCCCACCGACATCCACCATTCTAAAAAAACAAAATTAAGATTTTTATGCAAGGTGGTGCACAAAAGTGGATTTTTGTGAACAAAAATTTATTTGGATAATACTCAGGTGCAACCGCCTGAACCAACTATCAATTCAAGTTATCTAACTCATTAAAGCGCTTATCTAACATCCACTGAAGATCGAAGCCTCCCTGCGCCGAGCCGCAACAAGATCCAACTAAACCCAATTTTTCCCTGAATCAGGATAGGGAAGATTCTCAAGGTTCGGTAATGCGCGCAATTGATTCCCACAGCATAAAATTAACCTAAAGGGATCATTTTTAGACAAATAAATTTTCAGGTTTCAAAAATGACAAAAATCCACTTTTTGCGCCACCATGTAATTTTTAAAAATCACCTAAGATTATAAGTTCTATACGGGAACTCGATTTCGGTAATCCCAGTTGTTGGAACTCTTGCTCTGAGCATATCTTGCTCATTTGGCTTATAATTCGGAATAAGGATACGATCAAGATGTTGTAGAAAACTAAAAGTTGAAAGCTTGTTTTGATTCGCTAAAATTAAAATTTCTTCCGGCCCAGTGGACGGGGTCGAACCATTTCCGTTCAAGGTGGCTATTGCGCTACCAACTTCACCTTACAAGTTTAGCCGATTTTTTAAAATTTTCATCCCTGTGGCTTAATTTTAGTTAGGGATATCATCATTGGAATACAAAAACCACCTCATTGTCATGGAAATCAATTACATTCCATAAATCATTGAAGTTATATAGGTTCTAGAAATTTTGATTAAAAAAATCACTTACTATACAGCTGAATCTAATATGATAATTTCATGCTGCCTGTCTAAAACTTTTCGAATAAATTCAGATTTTGATATGCGTTTGATTCTTTGAAATAATTCTTCGTCATATTCAGCATAGTTTAAATGGGTATCCATGTAATATTTCACGAACTCGCCAACGTCGACCTTCAAAATTTTACAGGGTATAAAAAAACTCGATTCTTTTTCAAACCTTTTCAAGTTATTTAATATTCAATAAAATAACCCTATAGTGGATGTAGTGCCGTAGGCAGGATTTCTTGACGGAGAGGGGCATAGTAATGCTTTTTCAAAATTTTATGAAAAATTATAAGAGGGCCTTATGATAAAGAGAAAAAGTTAAAATTTACGGCTACGAGGGAGGGGAACATGCGTGGAAAATAATTTGGGTCTTCCGACTTCGGTGGATCAGTAGAATTGATTGATAGCTGGTTGCTTGATAGCGTTTGTGATAGTATGAGGTTTTGGGATTTTAAAGTTTATTGAGAAATTAAGTTACAGAAAACATCTTCGAAAATTCAATTTCTATGATAGTTTATATAGCAAAATTAGGATGATGCAAGAATTGAAAGGAGGTTTGGAGTTACAAAAACTGATATAAAAAGCTAATTAAGAGTTAAAAAGTCAAGGTGCATATCCTGAGGACATATAAAAAAACGTCCGAAGTATTTGGGATAAAGAGAATGCTTACAAAAAATTTGATGGATACGATAGTTGTGATCACTGATGCGCGTCCCCATCAGAGAGATCACCAAAAGATGCAATAAAACGAGTTTAGGATTAGATTTTATTTGACGTATGTGTTAGTACACTTTTGATTGTTTTTATATTATTTTATGAAACTTTGAATCTATCACAGCTTTGAAAGCGTTATGAAGTTGGTCGGACTTCAAATATTCAAGTGCAAGGGCCGGGCCCTAAAAGAGTTGGCTTAATAAGATTTAAGCGTGCTTAAACTCGCAAAATAAGGCAATCAAAGAAGAGAGTAGATCACCACCTTCGACCTCTGCAACCGTATTGAATGAGTATTGCGTACTAGGGACGTGTCATATGTGCGGTTAGGTATTAGGGAAGTGGTTGATGGAGGGTTTCTATATCTTATCCCTGCACAAATCGGCCTCTGGACTTGTTTTTCCTACCTTGGCGTTGTAAACGCTTCACTTTTTCTCTTTTCTATATCTTATCCCTGCTATTTAGGAATAAGGTATAGCTGAATGTTGGCTTTGCAACTCCCAAATTTTGGGTAAATTAGCTTTACTTCATAGGTGTTAGGACCCTGATTAACTATTGCGTGCTAGGGACGGGTCATATGGGTGGTGAGGTATTAGTGGTATGGTTGATGGAAGATTTCTATACATGTCCCCTTGCCCCTTTGCATACGGCACTGAGTGGCGGTATCTATGTGAGAAATCAATTGTGTTTATAGAACTTTGAAAACGCTTCTTTGGCCCTTATTCAGGAAGAATTTTGCGTATTGAAACGAAAATAGACTAATTTGGGGTCAGGAAAATGTTTTCAAGGTTCAATAAAGCGAGTAATCGATTTTTTGCATAGGGTTATTTTAGCGAAAATAAAAAACTTTGAAAAATTTTTTTTGTTAAAAATCATTTTTTGGGGGAACATCTTATGAATTATTATTTACCTTAAAATGATGATCTATTTCTATATTTAAGTCATTAGCTCCTTCAATTAATTTCCATATCGATTCTATTATATTCTCATTAATTAAATATGCATAATTAACAATATCAGACTCGGAAAATCCATTCATATGAAGAATTCTTTAAAATGAAATTGTCAAGACACTTACCATATTTCCTCTAATAGAGGCCTCTTCCCATAGAAACCCCCGAAAAAGAAAAACGAAAAAGTTAATTTTTGCTCAATCTTTGCCTGAATTTCAACAAAGTCTGGTTATAGAAAAGATTTGATACTCTCTTAAAGAAGAGGGACACAAAATAACATGATTTTTTTCAAAATTTTTTTTCTAAAAATGATCCCTTTAGAGATAATTTTTGCGGGGGATCGATTGAGCGCATCCCCGCAGAGTGAAAATGCTTTCTTGACACTGATTCAGGGAAGAGGCATATGCGTATTGAAATGAAAATGAGCTTGCCAGCATAGCTAGTAGACTGAAAGACTGGTAAGCTAATAGTCTGGAAGGCTGGCAGGCTGTATGCTGGAAACCTAGTATGCTGGCTAGCTAATATACTGGCAAATTTGTAGACTGGAAAGCTAGTAGGATGGTAGGCTGTACTCTCCAAAATCCATATTCACCTAATCAAGGTCAGGGAAGAGTTTTCATGCTTCGGGAATGCGCGCAATCGATTCCCCATCTAGAAAAACTCTTAGAAAACCTGTTTTCCTGCAAAATTTTGTTCTTTTTCGTTTCAATATGCACATCTCCCTTCCCTGAATCAAGGTCAGGAAAGCATTTCACTCTGCGGGAATGCGCGCAATCAATTTTTACTTTTAAGAGTGTTTTTTCCTAAAACAAAATATTGTAACGCAAAAATAAAATATTAGGAACTTTTATTTTTTGGCGAAAGTCACCTTTGATGCACATTTAGTCTACCTAACTTAAAAAAATCGCATCGAAAAATCTTTTCGGGTAGCCAAGATATAGATAAAAGTTTGATGTAAAGCACCTATTGGGCCACTCTATATCTAAGCTCAAGATTAAAACTCGATAAAATAAAATCAGATTCTAATTCGAAAAAAATTTAGGCTTACACAACTCTAGTCCACTGCCTAAAATTAAAATTTACCTCATCTGCTTAAAAATAGTACTTTTTCCAGACTCGGGTCCTCCTAAAATATATGTTTAGCAATTATATAAGCATGAAAAAAGATACCTAACAACAAAATTTTAATCATTTTTTGACTTTTAACTTTTTCATCAGCAATTCCGTTTTCAATATTTTGATTTATTATCTTAATATCTTTCATCTCTTCCGAAGTTACATATGAGACTGATCGACTCATACAAAACCCCATATTATCACCACAAATCCAACTTGCGGTCATGTATGACATCTAAAAAAGAATTCGACTTAACCACATATGTAAATAAGAATTTGCGCGCACTCCCTAACCGTGAAAATGCTTTCTTGATCCTGATTCAGGGAAAGGATATGCATTTGCGTAAATAAATTGATTTTCGCTTCAATACACCAATTCCTTCCCTGAATCAGGGTCAAAGAAGCGTTTTCACGCTTCGGGAGTGCGCGAATCAATTTTTCGCACTTTTTATCCCGAATCTGAAAAATCGTCTAAATAGAAAATTTCATGCAGTACCTTATGGCGGCGTAAAAATGTTTGTAATGTTTCTTCATGGAGTAGTCTTTATAATATTATTTAATTACATATAAAGAAGTTGATTACTTAGCTTCATTTTACATGGAAAAGACGAGTTACTCGTAAGATTTTTGGGAACTGCTAATTTATGGCAAACTCTTTCATATTCCTACGCATCAATTCTTTTTCATTCTTTGAGTTATTGTTAAGCATGAAACAATAGCTTGAAAAGAGTTTTTTTAATCATCTGATATAATCTTAAAAGAGTACAAAAAGTATCCATCTAGACAATAAGTTTGCAATAAATCTATTGTTTTGTCACAAGACATGAGAGGCTACGTTCAGGATATTATTGCCTATGAGAAAATTGATAAAACTCAATCCCTTTCAGATGTAGACCTGGAAAAAATTTGTAGAACTCCAGCGCACGAAACGTGAGTCAAGGCTAGGGATTCAGAAGTGGGTATTTACGTGGGTTTATGTCATACATGTAAATGGTTTTCTCACAAAAATACGAAAATGTTTGATTTTCGCTTTAATATACTGATCCTGTCCCTGAATTAGGGTCAAAGAAGCGTTTTCATGCTTCGGGAATGCGCGGAATCGATTTCTCTCAAACGTGATCAATTGAAAGGATCGAAAGAGAAAGATTTTCCAATAGAAGAAAATGAACTCATTGAGGAAAAAGATATTGAATCAAATATATTTTTTATATCCTACTACATTAAGCGTCTAATGTGTGTTTGTTTGTCCAGATGATCTCGGGAACGCTTGATTCATACCCTGAGTGCGATTGTAAAAGTTGTAGGGAACGATAAGAGAAGACAATTGACATCGAAATCGGACAAAAAATTTTTTCCAATTTTTTACCAAGATCAAAGTATATACTGAGCTTGAAATGTAAATATATACATTTCAAGCTTGTCAGTATATACTGAGCTTGATTTAGCTCGGAAGTTTTGCTCGGAGTTACAACCCCCGAGCGCGGGGCGCTCGGCTCACGGTACTATGTGAATATTTATTTAATGATAGCATTTAAAAAAATTATTCTATACTAAACTTTTGAATTGACGCTTTTAATATGACATCAATGCAACTATCTACAACTAATAACATGCTAAAGACCGTATGTGAAAATCTTTTAAATTCGCTGAGATTTTCAACTTTGTGGGGGGAGGTTGTGCTGAATGACCCTGTACAATAATATTTATTTTAAAAACTATTCTAAACCAATATTTTGAATTGCCACTTTTAATACGACATCGATGCAACTTTCTACAACTCGGTCTATATTTCGAGTATCTAAGGCGTTTGTAAAGTGTATATGCATGGTTTTACGAGTATTGATGGGTTTCTGAGCCTCATTTGCTTTAAAAAGCTGCAAGAAGCGAGTTTTTACATATTCAGATGCTTCTTTATATTCATTTGAGCCTAAATTTAATTTAAAAATTATACAATTTTTAAAAATTTGCTGTTTTTCGGTAAAAATCCCAACTACAAATAAATAGTCAATTTTGAGCCGTTTTTAAGAGACGCTTTCTGGAGAAGTTGAATAAAAAATTACCTGTATAAGATTGATAACAAGCTTCTAACGGATAAATTGGCAAACGTTCTTTGAAAATATCGACTTTATTTAAGAATAAAATGATAGCAGTCTTATTCGTGAAAAGTGAATTCTCGATAATTTTCTTGAATAATTCCTGTGAGTATTTCAATCTATTCTATAAAAAATTGTAAACATTTTTTGAATTTAGTCATTTAGGCATACGGACTAGATTTGTCAAATTTTTTTACTGGACAAATTTTACTAGACAAAATTTACCAGGTAAATTTTACTGACAAATTTTACCATAAATTTGATTTTTGCTAAATAGTTCATACCAGTTGTCTGTAAAATTTGTACGGTAAATTTTGTTCAGTAAAAATTGCCGGTAAAATTTGTTTGGTAAAAAAATTTGGTAAATCTAGTTTGTATGCCGTCATTTACCATTTTCTGATATCCATCATCAAGCACTTGATTGTATCCAGATAGCTCTGCAATAAATAAGATTCCATTCACACTATCAAAACAATGTATCCATTTTCGTTGTTCAGTTCTTTGCCCACCGACATCCACCATTCTAAAAAAAAACAAAATTAAGATTTTTATGCAAGGTGGTGCACAAAAGTGGATTTTTGTAATTTTTGTGAGCGAAAATTTATTTTTCTGAAAAGGGGGAAAATAAAAAATTACCTCTCTAGGGGTAATTTTATGCGGGGAATCGATTACTCAACATGTAATTTTTAAAAATCACCTAAGATTATAAGTTCTATACGGGAACTCGATTTCGGTAATCCCAGTTGTTGGAATTCTTGCTCTGAGCATATCTTGCTCATTTGGTTTATAATTCGGAATAAGGATACGATCAAGATGTTGTAGAAAACTAAAAATTGAAAGCTTGTTTTGATTCGCTAAAATAAAATTTCTTTCGACCCGGTGGGGGGAGGGGGTCGAACATTTCCGTTCAAGATAGCTATTGCGCTACCAACTTCATCTTACGACTTAAGCCGATTTTTTAAAATTTTCATCCCCGTGGCTTAATTTTAGTTAGGGATATCATCATTGGAATACAAAAACCACCTCATTGTCAAAGAAATCAATTACATTCCATAAATCATTGAAATCATAAGTTCTAGAAATTTTGATTAAAAAAATCACTTACTATACAGCTGAATCTAATATAATAATTTCATGCTGCCTGTCTAAAATTTTTCGAATAAATTCAGATTTTGATATACGCTTGATTCTTTGAAATAATTCTTCATCGTATTCAATAAGGTTTAAATGGGTATTCATGTAATACTTCATGAACTCGTCAATATCGACCTTCAAAATTTTACAATGTATAAAAAACTCGATTCTTTTTCAATTTTTCAAGTTGTTTAATATTCACCAAAATAACCCTATAGTGGCTGCAGTGCCGTAGGCAGGATTTCTTGACGGGGATGGGCATAGTAATGCTTTTTCAAAATTTTATGAAAAATTATAAGAGGGACTCTTATGATAAAGAGAAAAATTTAACTTTTTACGGCTACGGGAGATGGGACATGTGTGGAAAAAAGTTGGGTCTTCCGACTTCGGTGGATCAGTAGAATTGATAGCTGGTTTCTTGATAGCTTTGTGATAGTATGAGGTTTTGGGATTTTAAAGTTTATTGAGAAATTAAGTTACAGAAAACATCTTCGAAAATTCAATTTCTATGATAGTTTATATAGCAAAATTAGGATGATGCAAGAATTGAAAGGAGGTTTGGAGTTACAAAAACTGATATAAAAAGCTAATTAAGAGTTAAAAAGTAAAGGTGCATACCCTGAGGACATGTGCGCTTGATTCTTTAAAATAATTCTTCATCGTATTCAATATAGTTTAAATGGGGTATTCATGTAATACCGATTTTTTGCATAGAAAACCTCTATAGGGTTATTTTAGCAAAAATAAAAAACTTGAAAAATTTTGAAAAAAAATCGTTTTTGTCAAAAATGTCAAAACTCATGTTTATTGGGGAAAACATCTATGAATTATTATTTACCTCAATACTATAATCTATTTCTATTTTTAAGTCATTAGCTCCTTTAATTAATTTCCATATCGATTCTATTATATTTGCATAAATCAAATATGCATAAGTAACAATATCAGACTCGGAAAATCCATTCATATGAAGAATTCTTTAAAATGACATTGTCAAGACAGAGGGCCTCTATTAGAGGAAATATACTTATCGTATTCCTTCTAATAAAGGCCCCCTTTCCAATTGAAGCCCCAAAAAAGAAAAAAACGAAAAATCGGGAGTTCTGGTTATAGAAAAGATTTGGTACTCTTAAAGGAGAGGGACACAAAATAACATGATTTTTTCAAAAATTTTTCCTAAAAATGATCCCTTTAGAGGCAATTTTATGCGGGGAATCGATTGAGCGCAGTTCCGCAGCGTGTGCTCAATCACTGATTCATGGAAGGGGGATATGAGTATTGAAATGAAAATGAGCTTGCCAGCCTAGCTAGTAGACTGAAAGGCTGGCAAGCTAGTAGGCTCACTAGCCTACTAGCCTTGTAGGCTGGCAGGCTGTATGCGGGAAGCTAGTATGCTAGCTAGTGGACTGGAAGGTTGTAGCTAGCAAGCTAGTAGGATGGTAGGAAGTACTCTCCAAAATCCATATTCACCGAATCAATGTCAGAGAAAAGTTTTCACGCTTTGAGAGTGCGTGAAATCGATTCCACACCTAGAAAATCTGTTTTCCTGCAAATTTTCGAAATTTTCGCTTCAACACATACATTTTCCTTTACTGAATCAAGGTCAAGAAAGCATTTCACGCGGCGGGAATGCGTACAATCGATTCCCCGCATAAAATTACCCCTAAAGAGATTAAAACTCGAACTCGATCTTAAAATAAAATCAGATTCTAATTCGAAAAAAATTTAGGCTTACACAACTCTGGTCCACTGCCTAAAATTAAAATTTACCTCATCTGCTTAAAAATAGTACTTTTTCCAGACTCGGGTCCTCCTAAAATACATGTTTAGCAATTATATAAGCATGAAAAAAGATACCTAACAACAAAATTTTAATCATTTTTTGACGTTTAACTTTTTCAACAGCAATTTCGTTTTCAATATTTTGATTTATTATCTTAATATCTTTCATCTCTTCCGAAGTTACATATGCCACTGATCGACTCATACAAAACCCCATATTATCACCACAAATGCAACTAGCGGTCATATATGACATCTAAAATAGAATTTGACTTAACCACATACGTAAATATGAATGTTATAAATTCATACATTCGCGTCATTCCACCTCATTTGAATCCTACTTCCTATAAAGTCTATTTTTCGCAAATAATGAGTTGCGGATTTTTTAGACTCTATTCCCAAGGCGTAGGTTCAAATCCGAAGGTGAACATTTTTTTTGCCTCATTTGGTGTTTGCAAAGATGTCAAGAAAACTATTTTTTAGAAAAACAAAAATCGACAAAGTCAATCCGTAGCGTTGTAAAATGGGCTTTCAGGATTTTTTTAAGCTCAAGATCATCAAAAACGGATGAAAACTGACGGAGGAGATGCGTTTTGAAACTTTTTCTCCTCTATAGAGATAGAAATGTCGAGAAAGAAATTTCTCTATAGAGAAGAAAAAGTTTCAAAACGCATCTCCTCATTTTCAAACTTCATTTATGTTATTCGGATGAAAACGCAGTTTTCATCCGTTTTTGATGATCTTGAGTGTAAAAAATTCTGAAAGCCTATTTTACAACGCTACGGATTGACTTTGTCGATTTTTATTTTCTAAAAAATAGTTTTCTTGACTTCTAAAAAAAATTGTCTTAAAAAATCAATATGTTAACCTTTTAACTAAACAAAACAACCATAGAATAACATAAATGAAGTTTGAATCTAATTGTCATGCTAGATTAGCACGCAATTCTATAGCTAGAGCCTCATGTCAACTCTATCTATGTGAGGAATCGATTACACTTATTACCAAACCTTGAAAACGTTTCCCTGACCCTAGTTCAGGGAAGAGGTGCGTGCATTGAGGCGAAATGGGCTAATTTAGGGCCAGGAAAACGTTTTCAAGGTTCTGCAGAGCGAGCAATCGGTTCTTATAAGAAAACTTGGTCTTTTAGCGAAATTTTAGGGTTGTTTTAGCGAAAATAAAAACTTGACAAATTTAGAAAATCTCAAAAATCATGTTTTTTAACCATCCTATCATTGTTATTTATCTCAGAGTCAGGGCTTACTTAAATAGTTAAAGCCTTAGCACCTTCAATTAATTGCCATATAGATTCTATTATATTCCCATAAATTAAATATATATAGTTAACTATATCAACTCGGCAAATTCATTCATATGAAGAATTCTTATAATCAGAGTTGACATAAACACTTCTTTATAAAAAGGAGCGCTCGCTCGAAAAACCAATTAAAAAGTAAAAATCATTAAATGCTTAGCTTGCCAGTTGCTTAACCCCGTGACGACTGTCCCACCGGTGGGACAAAATTTTACAAGCCGTCTAGCTCCTCCAATTTAAAGCTTTTAAATTTCTGAGATATTCAACTTTCTTAGGACGAGGGGGGGGGAGATTGTGCTGAATGACCCTATACAATACTATTTATTTTAAAACTATTCTAAACATAGGTCGGCAAGCTGGGGGGAGGGAATCCCCGATGAGGTGGTTCTCCATAAAAAAACGATCTTTTTTTAGCTTGAGATAGTCTTCTGACACCCAATTTTTATGGACCATAATGTTCCGCGGGGCCCATGAGGTGGTCTCCCCTCAATTTTGGGTCCATGAGTGAGTGGGTCAGGGGGAGGCTCCCCCCCCCCCTTGCCGACCTATGATTCTAAACCAGCATTTTGAATTGTCATTTTTAATATAACATTCTGCTCGGAGTCATAACCCCCGAGCGCGGGGCGCTTGTCTCACGATACTAAGTAAATATTTATTTAATGATAGCATTTAAAAAAATTATTCTATACCAAACATTTTAATTGACACTTTTAATATGACATCAATGCAACTATCTACAACTAATAACATGCAAACAACGGCATGTGAAAAAATTTTTAAATTCGCTGAGATATTCAACTTTCTTGGAGAGAGATTGTGCTGAATGACCCTGTACGAAAAAATAAATGATTTATTTTAAAAACTATTCTAAACCAGCATTTTGAATTGTCACTTTTAATATGACATCAATGCAACTTTCCACAACTCGGTCTATATTTCGAGTATCTAAGGCGTTTGTAAAGTGTATATGCATTGTTTTACGAAGATTTATGGGTTTCTGAGCTTCATTTGCTTCAAAAAGCTTCAAGAAGCGAATTCTTACATATTCAGATGCTTCTTTATATTCATTTGAGCCTAAATTTAATTTAAAAATATATAATTTTTAAAAATTTACGTTTTTTCGGTAAAAAATTCCAAATACAAAAAATAGTGAATTTAGAGCCGTGTTTTAAGAGACGCTTTCTGGAGAAGTTGAAGGTCCTAGGCAATAAGGATTCAATTGGGCTTTCAAACATAACTAATTTTTAAGAAGGCAATGAGAAAATTGTTTAAAAATGTTTCTGATCAAAACCGAGCAGCACGAAAAATACTTTAATTCGTCGAAGTTGGATAACTTCCGTTTTCAGCTATTTTTTGAAATTTCACATGTGGAAAAATCCATGAAAATCGTTGAGCTGAATCGAAAAAATGTTATACATTGATGTATTTTGTGATGGGGAACATTTTTAGCTGATTTTTGAAAAAATCTGAAAAACTTCATTTTTTCGACCTATAAAAACTGAGGCGACAAATTGGTAAAGTCGAAAAAAAATATGTAAACATTCTTGATGAAATCTGGAAAGAAAAATGTGATTTTACCAAAAAGTGTTATATTTTCAATGTGCCTAGGTCCCGTAGGAATGTATCATGGGATGAAAAAACGTCACCATCATATTCAGCGTACCCGAAAACGGTAGAATCATGTCATTTTTATATTCAGTCATTTTAAAAAATACGCGTTCTCGACCATTAAAAATCTTGTATCAAATATGATACGCTGCTCATTGACGGGTTAAATTCGATTCCCCCTTTATGAGAAACCTTGGTTGATATTTTTACCCTGAACTTTGTCATCTTCTTATAAATTTAATCCCCTCTTACATAAACTTCAATTAATTTTTTACGCTGATTAACTTGTTTAAATAACAAATTATGACGATACCTAGGTAAGTATTAAATAAAAACAATACCTTTATAAGAATTATAACAAGCTTTTAACGGGTAAATTGTCAAACGTTCTTTGAAAATATCGACTTTATTTAAGAATAAAATAATAGCAGTCTTATTCGAGAAAATTGGATTCTCGACAATTTTCTTGAATAATTCCTGTGAGTATTTCAATCTATTCTATAAAAAATTGTAAACATTTTTTGAATTTGGTCATTTAGGCATACGGATTAGATTTACCAAATTTTTTACTGACAAAATTTACCGAACACATTTTACCAGACAAATTTTACTATAAAATTGATTTTGCTAAATAGTTTATTTCAGTTGTCTGTAAAATGTGTACGGTAAATTTTGCCCAGTAAAACGTGTATCGTAAAATTTGTCGGTAAATTTTGTCCAGTAAAATTTGTCGGTAAAATTGGTCTGATAAAAAAATTTGGTAAATCTAGTTCGTATGCCGTCATTTACCATTTTCTGAGATCCATCATCAAGCACTTGGTTGTACCCAGATAGTTCAGCAATAAATAAGATCCCATTGACATTATCAAAACAATGTATCCATTTTCGTTGTTCAGTTCTTTGCCCACCAACATCTACCATTCTATAAAAAAAAACAAAATTAAGATTTTTTTTGCAAGGTGGTGCACAAAAGTGGATTTTTGTAATTTTTATGACTGAAAATTTATTTTTCTAAAAAAGAGGGGAATCGATTACTCATATTCCAGAAAATGCAATCAATTTCTCGCATAAAACTATCCCTAGAAAAGTGATTTATAGATATAAAAACATGCGAAAATGACACTTTTCGTATTTTCAAAAACTATTGAGGCTGTTAACTGGTATCGTTATTTATCAAAACTAAATTACGCGTTTAGAGGGCCCTCTCTTATTTGGATAATACTCAGGTGCAACCGCCTGAACCATTTAGCAATTCAGTTATCTCATAAAAGTGCTTATCTAACGTCTACTGAAGATCGAAGCCTCCCTGCACCGAGCCGCAACAATATCCAACTAAACCTCAACTGAACCCAATTCTTCCTTGAATCAGAACAGGGAAGATTCTCAAGGTTCGATAATGCGCGCAATCGATTCCCTCCGCATAAAATTAACCTAAAGGGATCATTTTTAGACAAATAAATTTCCTGGTCTCAAAAATTACAAAATCACTTTTTACGTCACCATATAATTTTTAAAAATCACCTAAGATTATAAGTTCTATACGGGAACTCGATTTCGGTAATCCCAGTTGTTGGAATTCTTGCTCTGAGCATATCTTGCTCATTTGGCTTATAATTCGGAATAAGGATACGATCAAGATGCTGTAGAAAACTAAAAATTGAAAGCTTGTTTTGATTCACTAAAAATTAAAATTTCTTTCGGCCCGGTGGGGGAGGGGGTCGAACTATTTCCGTTCAAGCCATTATTGCGCTACCAACTTCACCTTACAACTTTAGCCGATTTTTTAAAATTCTCAGCCCCGTGGCTTAATTTTAGTTAGGGATATCATCATCAGAATACAAAAACCACCCCATTGTCATGGAAATCAATTACATTCTATAAATCATTGAAGTCATATAGGTTCTAGAAATTGTGATTAAAAAAATCACTTACTATACAGCTGAATCTAATATGATAATTTCATGCTGTCTGTCTAAAATTTTTCGAATAAATTCAGATTTTGATATGCGCTTGATTCTTTGAAATAATTCTTCATCATATTCAACATGATTTAAATGAGTATTCATGTAATACTTCACGAACTCGTCAACGTCGATCTGCAAAATTTTAAAGGGTATAAAAAAACTCAATTCTTTTTAAATTTTTTCAAGTTGTTTAATAGTCACCAAATAACTCTATAATGGCTACTTACCTCAAATTTATGTTCTATTTCTATATTTAAGGTATTCGCTCCTTCAATTAATTTCCATATCGATTCTATTATATTCGCATAAATTAGATATGCATAATTAACAATATCAGACTCGGAAAATCCATTCATATGAAGAATTCTTTAAAATGACATTGTCAAGATACTCATCGTATTTCCTCTAATAGAGGTCCCTTCCAAGTGAATCCCAAAAAAGAAAAAAAACGAAAAATCGTGAGTTAATTTTTGCTCAATCTTTGCCTGAATTTCAGTTATAGTAAAGATTTGGTACTCTTAAATGAGAGGGACACAAAATAACATGATTTTTTTCTAAAAATGATCCCTTTATGGGTATTTTTTTAGCGGAGAATCGATAAGGAACATTTTTGTACGGGAGGCTTCCTTACGTTTTTGTACGAGAGGCTTCCTTACGTTTTTGTACGGGAGGCTTCCTTACGTTTTTGTACGAGAGGCTTCCTTATCCACTGCACCACGAAGCGCCAACTTTTTTCGCACGCTCTCGTGAAAAGCACTATATTTAGGATTTAGCGACGGAGGTGCAAAAATTTTACCATTGGATCGGAATGATGGGGAGAGCAATATTGTAATTAAATTTTCCATAAATTCAAAAATCTGTCAAAAAATTGACGAAAAATAGTCAAAAAAAGACTAAAATTTTGACAAAAATTGAACAAATTTTCGAAAATGAATAAAAAATAGTCATTTTTTGTTAAAAAATTGCAATTTTAGTTGAAAGAATTCTAAATTTTGGACATTTTTGTGGAAAAAATTTCTTTTTTCTGATCGAAAAATAGAGACCTTCTTCAGAGACCAATCGAAAAATAGAGGCCCATGGGCTTCTATTCGAGGAAATACGGTATTTAAAAAGAAAGATGAGCTCGCTCAAAAAAGCAATTGAAGCGTAAGAAATCGGTATAAAGATCTTTTCAATTTGGTCGTGTGCTCTGAAGCGAAAAATTGTTTAACATTTCCTTGTGTTAAACAAATCAGCGCCTACGGAGTTGATTTTTGATTTTTGTGTTTAGATGGTTATGAGAAAAAAAGTAGTGGTTAGGTAGGCTAAATGTTTGGCTAAATGAGACGAACAAAATGACACGAAAATTATCCAATTTGAACATTGTTTTGGGTTATTGAAACGAAAATATGAATTAGGGTTTTCGTTTCAATAGCCCAAAACAATGTCCAAACTGGATAATTTTGGTGTCATTTTGTTTGTCTCATTTAGCTATAAAAAATTGCTACAGTGTTCATTTTATGAAAATTGAAAAAATCGATGCAAAAATCGATTTTTCTGCAAAAAATTCAAAAAAGATTGTGTATTACAACGAAGAGCTTGTAACAAATTCAAACGCAATTATCTCGAAAACTACAACAATTCAGGACGTGCCGTAAAAACAAAAAATGTTCTATTTTTCATGATCTTTCCGAAAATATCATTTTTTTCATATGGTTGTAACTGACTGGACTGGTCCTTTAAGGTGGTACCAAAAGCAAAGTGGTTCAAAATCGTTTCAATATTTAGACTTTGTTGAAAATGAAAATTCAATTCACTTACATATTTTATCTTATACATCCAGTTTGGAAGATTGAGAAAAATACTGCTGATAAAAGACAACGCCAGATAAAGCCTAGTCTTGTTTCTGCAAAAAATCCTCTCATAACTTTGGAAAAAGAAGATCGCTGAGAACCGATTCAATGCAACCAAGAACGTTCCCCACATACAAATCAAGTACATGTAAACTGCCATCGGTGTCATGATCAGATTCAGAAGTTCAGGTCCAGGGCATTCTCCAAACAGTTGGCATAACCCCTCGAATAATAGAAAAGAACACCAATATGTAGCGGCAATAATGAGCAATGATAGAATATTGAAGAACGGACTCGTGTATTTTTGTCTATGTTTAAAGTAGAGTATGTATGTCAATACGAGCTGCAAAGAAATTTCAACTGGAGGAAAGCCTAATAAGCAAAAAAGCATAAACAGATGATTCACACTTGGTGGATTTGAGACTTCAACATTTAAAGACTTGTTTTTTGAAACGTTGCTATATGTCATGCTTGGGTTGGTGGTCTCGTTGACATGTGTTTGACTTGGAATAATTTGTAGTAATGAAAAGAAGATGATAATAAGAGATAGAAACATTCCTAGCGAATCAAATAACTTCGACTAATGGGCTAAGCTTGAAGCAAAAAGAGATATTCATAGAGAGAAAGTTATGCGCACAGAACTCAACATATGAATCTTCTATAGAGTGCCATAAATCAAAGAGCTTGGCCAATTGCTTTTTTAGTTCAAGGAAATGTAGATGGTTAATTATATGTTAACATAAGTTGCCTAATCATAAGTGAAGAACAACATTTAAGATATTTTTAGTAAGCGTTTACCACAAAAGTGCTTTTGTTCTAAAGGGTGCTAATTCGTTGTACTACAGTTGTAGAAAAAACTTCGAGAAAAAGAAAAAACTCCTATTCAGCCTTGGGGCCACTTAACGTGCAATTTTTAAATAAAACAACGTGACCCCCAAGGCCGAAGTAAAAAAGCATCGAAATTTTTACCGAAACACACCCCCTAGGGGTAAAAATTGACGCGGAACACACTGGTGTCATTATTTTCAAACCAAAATCTTCGAAAACCTATGAATTTTCGCAATTTTTAAATAAAACAGGAGTTAGGTTGTATAAAATAATTGAGTTAATTTGTATAAAGATTATTATTGAAAAAAGTGCAAAAATTCATGTTTTCGAAGATTTTGGTTTGAAAATAATGGCACCAGCGTGCTGCACGTCAATTTTTACCCCTAGGGAGTGTGTTTTGGTAAAAATTTCGGCGCTTTTTACTTCGGGCTTGGGGGTCACGTTTAGTGGCTCTCCCCTCAAGTTCAGTAGCTCCAAAATTTCTTTACTTGGTTATTTACGCCCAAGGATGCCCCATTGACAGATGCCCCACCGTATGAGAAATATACGTTTATTGAATGGCATACGACAGTCTTTTATTCAGCTATAAGAGTTCTAGTAAATAAAATATATCTCATTTTTTAGATATCCCCATCTTTTGGTAAAAGAGGATAGAACCGTAAATAGCCAAAAGGAAGAGGACAGAATTAGCAATTATTTAAAGCACGTTTTTCGAGAAAACGGAACTTTGGCTGTCACGAAAAATTTTTAAACGCCGTACGAATTTTTGGACCTATATTCTGTCGTTTTAGGGTAATTTGGTCAGTTCGAAGTTACTTAGGGTAGTAAATTTTCGGGCATTAAGTGCATATTTGCTCAAGTATAAAATTATTTAAGTACCTAGTCATAAAGGTTTCTAGGTAAAAAATAAAGCCTATATCCTCGGCTACAAAATGCAAAAAGATCTAACCAAAATTCTCAAAGACTTACCGAGAATGAGTCGATTGAAGTTTGGTCCAAAAATAGCCAATTTTTCCAACTTCGAGAGCCTGTATCTCCAAGGGAAAGAGTCAGCGCGCCGATACCCAAAAACAAAAATTAGATAACTCGGTTAGTATTATCAGAATATAGGTCTAAAATTTCGTGCGGGGTTAAAAAATTTTTGTGACATCGCCTTAACACCGAAGCTCCGTTTTCTCGAAAAACATGTTTTAAACATTATAAAATATCGAAAAAGTTAAGCAACATTATCTCGTGTAGAAAATATCGCCATAGAATGAAATTAGAGAGAGAGAGAAACTAAGAAAAACAATTAAAAGATTTGATTCGAAAACAAATCGAATTAAGAAAACAGGTAGAAGAAATAAGGAAAAAAATCGATTATCTAACAGGATGAAATTATAATTTTTTGTAAGTGTTATAAGGATTGATTATTTTCTTTTTAAAGAAATTTTATTGTTAATACGTGTTCGGAGGATTGATTCTCGACGAAGGGTGAACGTTTGACCTCAGAAGCACAGTCTTTGTTATTTTGCCGATTAGTGCCAGAAAGTCACTTCTTATATCGGCATTGAATCCCAAATAAACGAATGGTTCCATTCCCACACAAAGCAATGCAGAGATAAATTCGACCGTTGGCACACGCCAAAAATGATGAAAAGTAAGAAGAAGGAAACAAGCCATCGAGCCCATGGTACCTTGGACCAATAATCGAAACTCTTTTTGCTGCAGAGCGCATATTGTGGTGGCTGTTTGATAACGTATATATGACAATGCGTACCTGAAACTTTTTTCAGTCTATAAAGAATCTTTTCAACTTACAAAATAAACACAGCTGCATGAATAGAGTAAGCAAAGATGAGCTCTATCAGCTTAAAGTATAGAGCTTGTTGCTCTGTTGGAGGGATCGAATAAGTCCAAGTTCCTAAGGATACTTCCTAAAAATTCTATTTTTAACCATCAGGATCAACGCTACTATATCTCCAAATACTTCAAGGACCAGTCCAGTAATTTACAATCATATGAAAAAATGATATTTTCGGAAAGATCATGAAAAATGGAGCATTTTTTGTTTTTACGGCATGTTCTGAATCGTTGTAGTTTTCGAGATAATT
>JAQGBS010000005.1:0-47639 GCA_034698545.1 Acrobeloides obliquus | reverse complement strand
TTTTGGAGTGAAAATAATAGCACCAGCGTGTTCCGCGTCAATTTTTACCCCTAGGAGGTGTGTTTCTATAAAAATTTTAACGTTTTTCTACGTCGGCTTTTGGAGTCACGTTAAGTGCGCCCCCCCCAGGCCGTACAGCTCCAAAATTTTTTTTAAATGTTGTTGAAAGGGCTGAGAAATTTCTTTAAAATGGTTATTTAATGCATAAGAAGTCATTTTCTAGCAAAATTTTGTTTGTCTCAACTTTTTTCCCAGTTTACTTAGCCGTGAAGATATCACAATTGCTAAATTTGCGCCGTTCGTACGAAAAGTATTGTACGAAAAATGTGCTGTACGAAAAGTTCTGTATGAAACGTGGTGTACGAAAGGTGAGTGTACGAAAAGTAACGTACGAAACGTGTTTGTATGAAAAGTACCTTACGAAAAGTTATAGTGCCCAAATATATAAAGGTTTTGGAAGCAATTCTTGAATTTTTACACAAATTTTGTACACCCACAAATGTATTTGTACACCCACAAAATTTTGTACACCCCTTCAACGTCATTGATGGTCAGAGGGGTGACCAATTTTGGCAAAAAATGGGTGGTGAGAATCCTTTTTTTGAATGAGAAGCGGGGGTAGTCTATATCATATGTATAGATATATTTTGTTGGTACTATTGGAATTGTACAAAGTTTATTCATCCACCCGTCTAATATGTAGAATTGTAATGTTTTTATTAATAAATGGTTGAATTATTCATTTGTTTTATAAGAAATAGTTGTGCGAAAGGGTAACTCAGGTTAAGTCATTCACCCACTGCGGTGTAGGCTACTTTGGACCCTACGTCATAGGAGACAGAAAAGTACAAGTCTGCTGAGGCCTCGACCATGACTTCTTGTCAGGCGAGTTTGATCGCATTTGATCCCGCTTTGAAGTTCGTCGCATTGTCAGACCAGATGATGTTAGGCCGACTTCTTCGAGCGATGAAGCGACTGAAAGCGTTTTTTTGAAGGCCATTGCAGTTAAGTTGTAGACGGCTTCTATGTGTATGCGCGTGTGACAAAGCAGATGAACAGGCAGCTCCAAACTTGTCTGTCTTCTCCGTTGTCATTTACACGTAGGGTCCAAAGTAGTCTACACTGGAGTGGGCGAACGGCTTGACTGAGTTACCTTTTCGACAATCCTTATTTTTTGGGCTCACTAAAATTACCCTCTCTTGTGAAAAATCCTAACTACGGCACCGGCCCTTTCCTATGCCACAAGTTCAAGTTACTTAGCCTCCTTTGGCCCGATGACCATGGGGTATAGACCATTTGAACTGAAGCATATTGTCTAAAGGACTTTGATCGAAAGGCACAAGCTCTATTGAGGACCAGTGGGAAAAAAAGAGCCATTTTCGTTGTAATACACAAACTTTTATTGCACTCATAGCCTAGTTGCTAGCACTTCAACCGATTATTTTGATTTCGCGGGTTCCATGACCCTTTAGCGGGTTTTCTTTTTATTTGCCATACTTATTAACTTCATCACACTCGATGCGATTTTTACGCTTTCTGGTTAGTGGTCAACTTTACTAATTCGATGTTTAAGTTGGCATCAAATATCATAAGAATTAAATGTAGGCCATATTGCAGATTCAATTGTATTATTTACGCTTTCGGATTGATGTATGCATGAAAAGCTTATTCCTAATATCTAGCATTTTAAAGAAATTGTGTTATATATAGAAGTTTATCTTTGATGCTTACATAAGATCGTCGGAGTTAAAGTTTTTTTAGATGGTAACCCTGCACAGGGACCCTGACCCTTGATACCATTTAAAAAAGCTCATTCTGTAGAATCGAAACCACGTCTCCGAGACCCGTTTTTGAGGACGTCCCAAACAACTTTTAATTCCGACGGCAAAATTTTCTAGATCATGGACCTTGAAAATAATCCCAATTCAATTTTTGTGGCTATAGATATTCATGTGACTAGAATGCATATCAATTTTGTAGTTGATTTATTTTCGACGATATTAGCTCTGTTTATCATTCTTAAATATTCTCCTACAACTATGGGAAGTTATAAATATTTTTTAGCCAATATCACGGCAAGATTTTATACAAGTTTTTCGTTATGGTGATTAAACCCCCCCCCCATGGGAAAATCTAATTCTTGGAAAAAATTGAAAAAAAACATAAGGGGTACCCATATTTTTTGGGTTCACTAAAATTACCCCCTCTTGAGAAAAATCCTAACTATGGCACCGGCCCCTTCCTACGCCACAAGCGCAAGTTACTTAGTCTACTTAGGCCCGATGCCCATGGGGTATAGACCATTTGAACTGAAGCATGTCTAAAGGACTGTGGTCAAAAGACACAAGCTCCATTAACCTTAAAGGACCAGTCTGTGGGAAAAAAAGTTGCCATTTTTGTTGATATTCGGAAAGTTCATGAAAAATGGAGCATTTTTTGTTTTTATAACAACCTCTGAATCGTTGTAGTTTTCGCGATAATTGCGTTTGAAATTTTGAATTTGTGTAGATGTTTTCGTTGTAATATACAAACTTTTTTGAATTTTTAATCGATTTTTTGCAATTTTCATAAAATGAACATTGTAGCAATTTTTTATAGCTAAATGAGACGAACAAAATGACACCAAAATTATCCAATTTGAACATTGTTTTGGGTTATTGAAACGAAAACAAGAATCAGAATTTTCGTTTTAATAACCAATGTTTAAATTGGATCATTTCATCTTCATTTTGTTCGCCTTATTTAGCTATAAAAAGTTGCTATAATGTTCATTTTATGAAAGGAAAGTTTTTGAGGCAATAGCGTAGTGCCTAAGGCAGTGGTCTTTCATCTAAAGAGTTGCAGTTTCGAATCCCACTGGCGTCCGAATTTTTTTGCCTTTATTTTTTTTACATTTTTTACAATTCTAAATAAATACAAAATATTGAAATTCATATTTTGCAAAAAGTCATGTCTCCACCCTGGGCTTTTATCCTTTTCTGTTTTTATCAATAATATAAAAAATTTCAATCTTAGATATGCTCTTTTCTACTAGATACACATACAACTATAATTTATCTTCCATTTCCACTTATGCCAGCATTGGGCATTTGTGCAGAAGGGCTTACCAGACCCTATGGCTTCGTCATAGGAAATAGTCTGCAGTTAATGATTTTTATGATGTTAATTGGATGTTGTGGTGCATCTATCATTTCTGCATTTATCTATCGATTTGCAGCGGCTACAAACAACTTAGATTGGTTCAAAAGGCGAAAAACTTGGATAATAATGCTCTCGTTGCATCTATTTTTGGGGTTGCCTAGTGTTGTTATGGGCTTGTTGATGGACATCTGTAATGGGTTTTCTACTGAGCCTGGATATCAATATATGTTACAGGTAGATATTTGTATTTCGTGATACAGTAGCAGAAAAAAACTTGGACCAGACATGTAAAATTAGTTGTTTCATGTAATTAACAGCACTGTCCAAACTGAACAGGACCGTTCTGCTGTAACAGCGCTGTTTAACTCGGAAATTGGCCCATAGATAAAAACGCTATAGGGCTTGTGGGGGATAATTTACTAAGGTACAAATTAAGTATCAATTATTTAATCATGATTTTTATTGATTTTGAGTTGTTTTTGTTTTTCTTTCTTATAGCATACAGTTGATTTTTGTTCGTAAAAACACATTTTACATGTTTGGCCCAGGTTTTTTTGCTACTGTACATGTTGGCTTTTTACTTTTAGAATTATGGCTATCTTAAAAGTCTTTTCGACAACCCGAATCAAAATTGTTTGATTATTGGATATAATCAGGCTATAGCAATAATTTTTCTCGTTGTTATAGTCATTTCCATAATTTTTGCTTTTTCTCTGGCCTTATTCTTTATAATTGCTACATTGTATGAATTAAAAAAGCTCAAGAAAATTTTGAGCAAAAGAAGTTTTGATCTCCAACGTCAATTTACTATTGCATTAATTTTACAGGTTTTTGTTGTTTGAAACAAGTAACGAGTAATAAGACAATTTTGTTTCTCTCATACCTTTTTACCGCTAGATTTTTCAAGTAGTGGTGTAAAAGCAAAAAAAGCTCACAAGGAACACATCCGAAGAAAGTTGCTTGAAGAACTTCAAACTGAAAAATTCCATATCAGAAAATGCGAATTTTGAATATTTTTTATAAATCTGAAGCAGAATTGTCTGAGTTCTCTCCTACAAAAAACCTCATCGAAAATGACGAGAAACCCTCAAATCAATGATAGTCCCAACCTACTGGGTTACCCTGTACCTGCCTTTAAAACTAATTTTAGATTCTTGTACCAACATGTTCTTTAGTTCTGCCATTTTTATCAGTAACGCTTATGACTGTAGTAAAATTTGAATTTGCTAATAGTAATTTCTTAATATCTTTTTTGTATATAATTATTTATTCTAGCTATAAGCTGGGTTGGTTTTGAGGTATCATCTCTACATTCAACAATAAACACATTTATGATGCTGCTTGTAACACCATGCTATAGAGAAGTTTTACTAAAATCTTATCATTTAATTAAAAGAAAAATATTTCGTCGAAATGAAGTTCAAATGATCGATGGTATGCCAAATGTTGCGTCAACAAATGTTATCAGTCCAAAGTTGTAATTTAGCGTACAATAAATTTGATAAAAACACCTTTTTATATATAATAGTGCAAAATAGTGGATCCTCTTTTGTTTGCGTCCCAAACTTTTGAACCAGTGATTTCCAGGATTCTGGTGTAGAAAATAGATATTCTTCTTCTACTGAATGGATCTTTCAATTCAATTTGAGTTTGGATTGTGGACGCTTCTGCCGTTGCGATTGCAGAAGTTGAGAGTTGTTTCGACTCTCGAGTCCAAGTAGTGAAGAGGCCGGTCTCTAAAAAAATCTATTCGCCATGATCTCCCAGTGGATGAAGGAAGAGGTCGAACATCCAATTTCGACAATGCCGCCCTTTTGGAGACTGTGGAAGAGGTTGAAAGTTTAAAGATAAGAATGTTCGTCGAACAATTCAGCGTTGACCATTCCACCATTGTCAGGCGCCTCAAAAAGTTCGGCAAAGTATGAAAACTGGCCTTATCGGTCCCTCATGAACTGTCTGAGCACAAAAAAGCCGAGCGAGTCCGTATTTTTACGGAATTGCTTCAACGGAATGAACAAAATCCCTTTCTCCGGTTCCTGGTTACCGGCGACGAATCATGGCTCCTGTTCAAAAACATGTAGGAAAAGATCTTCTTCTTTCTTTATGATAATTTTCAATTTTTCTTCATAAAAGAACGACGGTCAGCTTAAGTTTATTCATAATTCTACCGAAAGCTTTATTCTAAAAGGCGATTGTTAAAAAATATCCCCTTCCCGATCAAATAACCCATTTTGGAAGTTATTTTCATATAAGTAATATGAATCGTATAACCCCTATCATTGTCCATAATTAAAAATATGATTTACAATGCATCCTCTCAAGAATATAAATGCTTACCTCATTCAAGCGTTTATTTTTCACTTTTCCTAATCCATTCCGGATGTTTTCTAGCTGTCTCGCATCAATTAATTTTCAAGGTATGGAGCTTACCCCCTCCCATGCCAACATGATGACGTAATATGTGAATGACCCGTTAGCGGATTTTCTTTTTATTTGCCATACCTATTAATTTTCACACACTCGACGCCACCCTTCCTTGTTAGTGATAAACGTTCGACTAATTCAATGTTCAAGTTGGCACCAATAATTAAACGTAGGCAGTATTGCAAATTCAATTGTTGTATTTACGCCTTCGGATTGATGTGTATATGAAAACTTATTGTACTCTCTTAATATCTATTATTTTAAAGAAAAATGTGTTAGAAATTGAGCATTGACTCTTACATAAGATAGTCGGAATTAAAACTTTTTTGGGACCCCCCCTCAAAACGGCCCCAAAACGAGATTTTTATGCACTAACAAGGAATAGTTCCGAACACAGTTGTACAGACCCCGGTCGAAAATTTTTGTTTCCGAAAAATTTTTTTCCTTTTTTATAAAGCATCACTTTTAGGGGTAATTTTGCATGGGGAATCGATTGCGCGCATTCCTGAGTCGTGAAAATGCATGCCAGACTCTGATTCTGGGAAGGGATTGGGGGTAGTGAAACGAAAATCGAAAAAATTCGGTTTTTTACCGAGAAAACCTCGTTTTATAGGTAATTTTAAGCAGGGAATTGATTGCGCGTATTCCCGAATCCTGAAAATGGTCAGGCACGCATTTTCAGGATTCGGGAATACGCGCATTCGATTCCCCGCCTAAAATTACCATAGAAACGAAGTTTTCTCGGTAAAAAATCGAATTTTTTTTAATTTTCGCTTCAGTACCCCCAACTCTTTCTCTGAATCAGGGTCTCTTTGAGGTCCCAAAAAACTTTTAATTTCGACGGTCTTACAATATAATTCTATAGATCATGGACCTTAAAAATAATTCCAATTCAATTTTTGTAACTATGGAAATTCATGTGACTATAATGCATATTAATTTTGTACTTGATTTATTTTCGACGATATTAGCTTTGTTTATTATTCTTAAATATTCTCCTACATCTATGGGAAGTTATAAATATTTTTTAGCCAATATCACGGCAAGATTTTATAAAAGTTTTCGTTTTGGTGATCGAACTCCGCCATAATAATAGTCACATAAGGGGAAAATCGATTTTTTGAAACCATAAGGGAACCCTTTCACTAAAATTACCCCTCTTGAGAAAAATCCTGACCCTTCCTACGCCACGAAACTAAGCTTAGGTTTCTGACTTAGGCTTAGACTTAGCCTAAACCTAGGATTAGACATCTAAGCCTAAGCCTAGACCTAAGCCTAGACTTAAGCCTAGACATAGGCCTAAGCCTAGGCCTAAGCCTTAGGTCTAGGCTTAGGCCTAGACTTAGGCTTAGACTGCCTAATCCTAGGCTTAGGCTAAGTCTAAGCCTAAGTCAGAAACCTTAGCTTAGCTTCGTTCAAGATCGGTCTTGAACGAAGATTGTTCGTTCTAGATCGGGCGCCCGATTCAGAATAAGGCGAAATTCTAAATTGCGCGCAACATATACACTTTTTTCTAGTGTTCGGATCCTTAAACTATTAATTGGACCCCTAAAAGTTGAAGGACCCCTAAACTGCAATAGAGCCTTTGAATTTTTAAATCGATTTTTGCAACGATTTTTTAAATTTTCACCTTACGAATGGGCTTTTACCCTATTCTGTTTTTGTCAATAAAATTTCAATCTTAGATATGCTCTTTTCTACTAGATACACATACAACTATAATTTATCTTCCATTTCCACTTATGCCAGCATTGGGTATTTGCGCACAAGGGCTTACCAGACCCTATGGCTGGGCCATAGGAAATAGTCTGCAGTTAAATATTTATATGATGTTAATTGGATGTTGTGGTGCATCTATCATTTCTGCATTTATCTATCGATTTGCAGCGGCTACAAACAACTTAGATTGGTTCAAAAGGCGAAAAACTTGGGTAATAATACTCTCGTTGCATCTGTTTTTGGGGTTGCCTAGTGTTGTTATGGGCTTGATGATGGACATCTGTTATGGATTTTCTACTGAACCTGGATATCAATATATGTTACAGGTAGATATTTGTATTTCGTGATACAGTAGCGGACAAAAATCTTGGGCCAAGCATGTAAAATTTCTTGAGAATGAAAGCAGTGGACTACCGAGAAATTTTGAGGAATAATTGTTATGCACATACTTAGGGGTTGGTTGTTCCAGAAGGACAACCATCCTAAACATGCTTCACTCTTTCTGAACTGCGGTTGCCTAGTCTCAACCCTATTGAGCATTTATGGACGGAATTGAAAAAGCCACTTTGCCATTGGCATTTCAGCAACGCCGACGAGCTCTTTCAAGCAGTTCAGGAAGAGTGGGCTCGAATTCCACGCGAGAAGCTTGTGGGGTCTATGTTTTGTCCGCTACTGTACATGTTGGCTTTTTATTTTTAGAATTATGGCCATCTTAAAAGACTTTTCGACAATCCGAATCAAAATTGTTTAATTGTTGGATATGATCAGGCTATAACAATAATTTATCTCTCTGTTATAGTCATTTCTATAGTTTTTGCGTTTTCTCTGGGCTTATTCTTTATAATTGCTACATTATATGAATTAAACAAGCACAAGAACATTTTAAACAAAATAAGTTTCAATCTCCACCGTCAATTTACTATTACATTAATTTTACAGGTTTTTTTTGTTTGAAAAAAGTAACGAGTAATAAGGCAATTTGTTTCTCTCATACCTTTTTGCCGTTAGATTTTTCAAGAGGGGTGTAAAAGCAGAATCTTCTAATCTCTCCTAAAAAACCGCATCGAAAATGACGAAGAACCCTTAAATCAATGATAGTCCCAACCAACTGGGACACCCTGTACTTGCCTTTAAAACTAATTTTAGATTCTTGTACCAACATGTTCTTTAGTTCTGCCATTTTTATCAATAGCGCTTATGGCTGTAGTAAAATTTGAATTTGCTAATAGTAATTTTTGACATCATTTTATTTATATTATTATTTATTCTAGCTATAAGCTGGGTTGGCTTTGAGATATCATCTCTACATTCAACAATAAACACATTTATGATGCTGCTTGTAACACCATGCTACAGAGAAGTTTTAATAAACTATTATTATTTAGTTAAAGGAAAAATATTTCGTCGAAATAGAGTTCAAATAATAATATGATATGCCATAACAACTGTTATTCGTTCTAGAGTTGTAATTTAGCACACAATAAATTTGATAAAAACATCTTTTTATATATAGTAGCACAAAAAAGTGGATCCTCTTTTGTTTGCGTCCCAAACTTTTGAACCAGTGATTTCCAGAAGAATTCTGATCATGGGGGTTTATGTACCTCCCCCCCCCAATTCATTCATCATATAAATTTTTGAAAAAAATCGACTTTTTTTGGTCGACAACATATAGCCCCGAGGTAGCTTGTCCCACCTCCTTGTTCATGTATACATGTACCCCTCCCCCTACTGGCGATTTATGGTCCGTTTTTCAAAATTCCGTTGTAAATGTTTTATTAACACTTAGTTGGCTCCTTTTTTTATGGTTTTCACTGGGCCCCTTTTTGGTCATACGCTGTGCTCCCCCTCATTATCAATTGTCATCATGGGGCTTATCCCCCTCCCAACATGACGCCGTAATATGTGAACGACCCCTTAGCGGATTTTTTATTTGCCATACCTATTTATTTTAACACACTTGATGTCATTTTTTACCCTTCCTGTTAGTGGTAAACGTTCGACTAATTCAATGTTCAAGTTAGCACCAACTATCAAGTACAAGTTGACAATAATTAAATGAAGGCAATATTGCAAATTCAATTTTGTATTTACGCTGTCGGATTGGCGTCTGTATGAAAAGCTTATTCTTAATATCTATTATTTTAAAGAAAAGTGTGTTAGAAATTGTGCATTGACTCTTACACAAGACCGTCGGATTAAATTTTTTTGGGACCCCCCCCCTCATAAACGGCCCAAAAACGAGATTTTTTTGGTGCACTAACAAGGAGTAGTTCCGAAGATCTTTTTCGCCTGGGTTCGAATCCCACTGTTGTTCAATTTTTTGCTTCTACTAGCTTTATGCAGAATCGAATTTTTCAAAAATGAAAAATAGTGAAAAATAAAAATATTAAAATATGCGAATTTCACAATTTTTCCCCAATGCTAGTTGGTTACATAAATCTATGTAAGCAACAGTTAATCCAAATTTTAAAGAAAAAAATTTAATATCAGTTGGTGATAGAAAAAATAAGATACTTGTGCACTATCAGCAATTTTTCCTGGTCCACCAAGGCCTAGGCTTAAGCCTAAGCCTTGGTAGAAATTTTTGTCACCAACTGGCATCTGTCCGTCTCCGAGACCCGTTTTTGAGGACTAATCTAACTAACACGCTGATATCTAAACTTTACGTCCCAAACAACTTTTAATTCCGACGGTCTTACAGCAAAATTTTTTAGATCATGGACCTTGAAAATAATCCCAATTCAATTTTTGTGACTATAGAAATTCATGTGACTAGAATGCATATTAATTTTGTAGTTGATTTATTTTCTACGATATTAGCTTTGTTTATCATTCTTAAATATTCTCCTACAACTATGGGAATTTATAAATATTTTTTAGCCAATATCACGGCAAGATTTTATAAAAGTTCTTCGTTTTGGTGATCGAACCCCGCCACAATAATAGTCGCATAAGGGGAAAATCGAATTTTTGAAAAAATCGAAAAAAACATAAGGGGGACCCTTGTTCAGCACCTCATATCGGAACTTCGCGAACAATTTTATCTCACGAGCAAACCAGTTGGCCCGAAAGAAGCTCAACAACTGTCTCCAATGCCGACGCTACAAAGCCAAGCCCTTCAATCTCCCACCAATAGCACCCCTTCCTGCCGAAAAGGTAACGTTCACCCACTCTGGTGTAGACTACTTTGGATTATACGTCATAAAAGAAAATGGAAAAGACAGAAAAGTACAGGTCTGCTGACCATGACTTCTTGCTAGTCGAGTTCGATCACGTTTGATCCCGCTTTGAAGTTCGTCGCATTGTCAGACCAGATGATGCTAGGTCGGCTTCTTCGAGTCTTCTCCGTTGTCTTTTATGTAGGGTCAAAGTAATCTACACCGGAGTGGTCGAACGGCCTGAGTTACCCTTTCTACAACCCTTATGTTTTTGGGGTCACTAAAATTACCTTTGAATCGATTTTTGCATCGATTTTTTAAAATTTTTACCTGCAAATGGGCTTTTACCCTTTTCTGTCTTTGTCAATAATATTTCAATCTTAGATATGCTCTTTCCTACTAGATACACATACAACTATAATTTATCTTCCATTTCCACTTATGCCAGCATTGGGTATTTGCGCACAAGGGCTTACCAGATCATATGGCTGGGTCATAGGAAATAGTCTCCAGTTACTCATTTTTATGATGTTAATTGGATGTTGTGGTGCATCTATCATTTCTGCATTTATCTATCGATTTGCAGCGGCTACAGACAATTTACATTGGTTCAAAAGGCGAAAAACTTGGGTAAAAATGATCTCGTTGCATCTGTTTTTGGGATTGCCTAGTTGTTTTATGGGCTTGTTGATGGAAATCTGTTATGGATTTTCTACTGAGCCTGGATATAAATATATGTTACAGGTAGATATTTGTATTTCGTGACACAGTAGCGGACAAAAAACTTGGACCAAACATGTAAAATTAGTTGTTTCTACAATTATGTGCAATTGAATAGAAATTTCTTGAGAGTTTTTGGATCGAATGAAAGCAATGGATTACCGATAAATTTCGAGAAAAAAGCCCAGGCTCCCTTGGAACCTTCTCTGACCTCTGTTTGGCCCAAGTGTTTTGTCCGCTACTGTACATGTAGGCTTTTTACTTTTAGAATTATGGCTATTTTAAAAGTCTTTTCGACAACCCGAATCAAAATTGTTTGATAGTTGGATATGATCAGGCTATAACAATAATTTATCTCGCTGTTATAGTCATTTCCATAATTTTTGCGTTTTCTTTCGGCTTATTCTTCATAATTGCTACATTGTATGAATTAAAAAAGCTCGAGAAAAGTTTAAGCAACAGTACTGCTGTCCTCCAACGTCAATTTACTATTGCACTACTTTTACAGGTTTTTGTTGTTTGAAAAAAGTGGGACACCCTGTACCAACTAGGACACCCTGTACTTACCTTTAAAACTAAATTTAGGTTCTTGTACCAACATGTTCTTTAGTTCTGCCATTTTTATCAATAGCGCTTATGGCTGTAGTAAAATTTGAATTTGCTAATAGTAATTTTTTGACATCTTTTTATTTATATTATTATTTATTCTAGCTATAAGCTGGGTTGGTTTTGAGATATCGTCTCTACATTCAACAATAAACACATTTATGTTGCTGCTTGTAACACCATGCTACAGAGAAGTTTTACTAAAACCTTATTCTTTAATTAAAAGAAAAATATTTCGTCGAAATGAAGTAATCGATGAAATGCCAAATGTTGTGATAACAACTGTTATTAGTTCTAGAGTTGTAATTTAGCATACAATAAATTGATTAAAAAAATATTTGCAAAAGACCGCATTTTCGATGCGGTCTTTTGCAAAAATATGCAGAAAAATCTGAGGAATATTTTTTCCAAAAACACCAAGCTACGCAGAGTTCACCATAAAAAGTTAAGACAACTTTTCTCGAAATTTCCCGATTCGGGAATTACCAACCCTAATCCCTAGTCATAGTCAGTAGATTTCAAGAAATTTTTATGATATTTTATTGTTGGCACATTCAAAAACTGGCGTTCAGTTTTAAGAAACAATATTTTTTCTGCTTTTTTCGATATCTAAAGTTTTGGCTAGCTTGTAATTAAAAGAATGCTTTATGTGCTATAGTCTATTTTACTTGAATTTTCAATAACACCTGCATTTGATGAATTCACTTGATTTTTTATACCCCATAAGTTTTTGGAATAAGGAGAACTTATGTTTGAACCGATCGCCATAGTAACCCTGTATACCTGAGCGAAAGGAGCTAACATCCCTTCTCCATGTTCGTATCTGGGTCCAAATTTCTGCTTAAAGGGAAGGGGTGTACTTTGTAGCCGCATCTCAAAAAAAATTGATTTTTCCAAAAAAGACTCTATCGGGAGTAATTTAATGCGAGAAATCGAGTGCGCGCATTCCCGAAGCGTGAAAATGCTTCATTAACCCTTATTCAGGGAAAATAAAGATTTTTCGACATTTTTTATACTAGTACTTGGTTTGAAAAAACGTTTCTCCATCAATAAGCCTCGGTGGTCAGTGGCTTATTGTCACAAAGGTCGTGGGACGAATCCCGCTTGTAGCCAAATTTTTTTGCACAAAAATCGAAAAATTTTGCAAATTTTTTTTTCTCATAACAGTCCGAAAATGCTTGATTTTCGTTTCAAAAATTCAATTTTTTCCCTAAATCAGGGTCAGAAAAGCGTTTTCCATTTTTGGGATGTGCGCAATCGATTCCCCGCATAAAATTACCCCTAAAATGATCATTTTAGAAAAAATTGTTCATGAAATAGTCCCTAATTTATATCCCCCTTTAAAACTAAACGCCAGTTTTTGAATGTACCAACAATAAAATATCATAGGAATTTCTTGAAATCTACTGACTATGAGCAATCTAACTTTGGTCGATTTCTATAATCCTACAATAATTTCTATTTCTGCTGGATTCATGCATCTTGCCTTGATTCTTCAAATTTTCATGTTTCCTTTTATTCTCTATGCAATTTTGAAAAAATCGAACATGGGACTGTATCGCTGGTATGTAATTAATACAGTTACATCAAACACATCATTTGTTATCCTTATGTCTCTTATTTCTCCTATTCCATTGGGAGTCTATGTGATGTTTTTAATAGACAGCCCTATAGAAAATTGGCTATCTATTGGCAGTTGGTATACCATTTTTTATATTTATTTCATTTGCCTCACTTGTACAGATGTTGGAGTAATCGGCTGCATTTGTTATAGGTAATTATCTATTTATGCCTAACAAAACAACATTGATGTTAAAAAATATTTTTATCACTAGTGCGCTTCGCGGACTAGTTATAAAAAATCTTGCAGCGAGAGTGAGGCTGCATTCCAGGCGTGACCCATACTGGCCATGGTTTCCCGTAGGACGTATACAGTACCGAGCAAAAACCTTGGTGCATCAATGAAAAGTAATAAATTTCATTGATGCACCAAGGTTTTTGCTCGGTACTGTATGCTAGCTGTAGGCAACCGTGAATGCCCCATAGGATCCGTGGGTGCTTAAAACGGTCATTAAACACAAATTTTTAATTTTTAAGTTTCAACGATAATTTTTTTAAATAGAAAATAATACTGCAGAAACTTAATTTTATTAAAAAATTGAATTTTTAAGACTAATAAATTAAAATTTTGCGTTTTATGATCGTTTTAAGCACCCACAGATCCTACGGGGTATCCACGGTTGACAACGGCTAGCATATACGTCCAACGGGGAACTCATGACCCGTACGGGTCACGCCTGGAATGCAGCCTGAGTCGGAGCACTCCTATTTGCTATCGCAATCCCCTCACCTGCTGTTCGGGGGCGCTTCGCGCGCTAGGCGTGCCTAAGCCCACTCTCAGATTTTACAAAATTAGCAGATTTGAAGAACTTTTTGAAATTCAATTTTTAGAGGGTACACCCTATTTTTTTAATTTTTACAAAAAAATTTTTAAAAATATTATTGCCACCGTGTTACCCATAGTTGAAAACCCCGAGTACAAAAAAATGAAAATGGTCAAGATGGCGTTTTTATGCTTCGGAAATGCGCGCAATCGATTTCTCACATCAAATTACCCTCAATAGGGTCATTTTTATTTTCATGCCTCGGCCATGCTCGCAATCGAAATTTCGTCAAAAATCGACTTCTATAACCAAATATCAACATTTTAAAATTAATTTCAACATTGAAAAACCCCCCCATTTTTTGAAAAGCCTGTATATTGATACGAAAACATGACCTATTCTTAAAAAGACCGATTCGATTCAGCATACACTCTTATCCAATACTGAAAAAAATTCATCAAAAACGGATGAAAAATGATGAAATTAGAGCATTTTTTGAGCCGCAAATACTTATTGGACAACCAAAAAAATTTGACGCTCCTGATTTTTAAATTAAAAATTTAGAATTTGTCATCTTCTGAATTTGCCCCAAATTATTAAACACATTGATTTCATTGACCGACCATGGTTTCTTGGATGTATAATTTTGATGGGTGCGATTGGAGGTATTGGGGTTTTTGGTTTAACATTTGAAGTACGAAGAACGAGTGTATTAGATCAGAAAAATTATGATGGTATATTACAAGAATATCCATTTCTTGAAAATCTTTTTCGTGAAAGAAAAATTATTAGTAAGCACTATCTGCAGGGTGTTCAACAAGTTTGGGAATTTTTTTCATCCCATCCTTACCCAGGGTTGCCACATGACTTAGTGATCACAAGGTCGCGGGCTCGAATCTTGCTTGGAGCCAAATTTTTTCTCTTTTTGCCACTCGGCCTTGTGTCGCGTCGCGTGGTTAACAATTGCGACGTTGCAGGCTGTCGTGCGATGCAACTATAAACAACATGGTAAAAATCGTTCGCACTATAAACGTAATTGTTCTGCGACACGTCTCGCGACGGAAGTATAAATCCTGGCTATCGAAAATATCTGTCCTTTTTATGATCGACTTTACCATAATCTTGCATATTTTTTTTAGTTTTGAGTGGATCTAACACAGATGTTACTCCAATGTTAATACTACTTTTTTTACTGATATTATTTCTTATATTCGCAGCAATATTTTTAACTATTTTCCCATTAATGGCTATAAAATATACGAAAAAGAATAGAAGCCCCAAAACTTATCAACTGCAATTAAAATTATATAGAGCTTGTGTTATTCAAATTTGGGTAATTATTTTTCTAATATCGATACCGAGCTGTATTCTGACTTGTATTGCTTTGTTTCACACATCTCCTTCTGCTATTTTGGCACAAATGACGTTTACGATAATTAGTTTTCATGGACCAGTAGATTTGTTTGTTATTGGGTAAATTTTTCAAATATTCATTAGGACTAAAGTTTTTGTTTGAAAAGTTCGTACACTTCATTTTTCACTTTTTCTTGAAGAAAGTAAAAAGTGTACGAAATTTTTGCACAACCCAATATTTTAGGTACTTTATTCCATCGCATCGAAAATTTTTTTCTCAACTATTCCAGAAATTTTTAAACAAACTGAAAAATCCACGACAATTCTTGCACAAAGATAGCAGTACTCATCAACCCGTTGTTGTGAAGACTGTAATGTCACAAGTAAATCTCCCTCGGACAAAAGTAACACCAGTCACATAAACTTACAAAAATCATGTCATATATATAAAGAAGGCGCCACAATAAGATCAATTTCAAATAATCTCTTTATGTTTTAAATTGTTTTGTATATTAGCGCGAAAACCCTGTTCCTTATAATCTCATTCAATTATCTTTTTCTCCATTGATCTTGATCTATCGTGTTTATATCGCATCGCATTCTTATCGCGCATTGCGTTGTCATCTCGTTGTGTTTTTGTGAAAGGACTTCTGGGTGCAACGGTTGTGACCTCTGTGCGGGCTGTTGTTCCATTAGTTCCTTGCGTTCGGTTTTTCATGCTGTGCCGCGTTTACTTCTTTCCAGTCTTGTTTCCGGAGTTTTGCAAAGTAAACGTTTGGGAAGCTTCTTTCTCTAAAGAGCTTTTCCTGCGCCGTTTCTTTAAATGTGTATTTTTTCTGAAATGTGTTGCTAAACTTTTACTGTGGTTTTGTATTGTTTTTATGGTTGCAAAATTCAAACAAATAAAGTTAAAGAAAGTTTTAGTTTGATATTTTTACCGGGTATGAACCCTCGGTTACTTCTTTAACTTCAGAGATGGCATTCTTTAACGATTCGACCGAGTTGTGTTCTTCCGCATTCACATCCGCTTCGAGCAAGCTCCAAATCGAATAATCAAGTGGATTCAAATCCGGAGATGAAGCAGGCCATTCATCTTTCTTGATAAAATCAGAAAAGAGGTTGTTCAACCAGGTTTGAGTTGGAACCTTGAACTTCTCCTTGTTCTCATTAACACTCTCATGAGAAGGTGCACTGTCTTGCTGGAAAGTCCAATCGTTTCAATTTCCTTCGGTATCGGTTCCATAATGGTCCAATAAATATAAAAAATCGCAAAAAATTTCATAAAAAATAAGGAGAAAGCAATAATTAACGAAAAATAAGTAGATGATGATTAATTCTGTGTCACCCTGTAAATAATAGTGCAAAATAGTGGATCCTCTGTTGTTTGCGTCCCTAAACTTTTGAAGTAGTGATTTCCAGAAGGATCCTGGTATCCTTCAAAGGAAGAAAATTTTTACTACATTTAATAAAGGATCAAGTTTGACAATTTTCCATGGCGCAACACTCTGACAAATTTTTAAACAAATTTCTTCGTTTTAGGCCAGATGCCGTCTTTTTCTTGTATTAAGGAAGATAAAGTTCCCCTTCGGCATTTACCAAAGAAAATTGATTGATGATTCATTCGTATCATAGGTCAGCAAGATGGGGGTAATGGACCCCCAGTGAGGTGGCCTCCCTCAATTTTGGGGGGACTCCATGAGTGCGTGGGTCAGGGGGAGACTCCCCATCTTGCCAACCTTTTTTTTAGTCTTCTGACACCTAATTTTTATGGATCACCTCATATGTTCGGCGGGGTTCACGCGGTAGTCCCCCCTCAATTTTATGTCCATGAGGAAGTGGGTCAGGGGGAGACTCTCCCCCCTTGCCAACCTATTCGTATGTTTAGCTACATCTCGGATTTATTAAATCAAATATGCTTTCATCATCTATTTTCACGAAAAACTACGAATCGCCAAGATCGACTTCTCGTTAGGCTTGTGAAGGCAGACCCATTGAAGGCAGAAAACGTGAAATTTCCCCTTTGGCCGGTTTTTTTTGCTTGCCACGTATTAACTTCCTCACACTCGATGCTATTTTTTTAACCCTTTCTTGGTAGTGGTAAACGTTAAACTAATTCAATGTTCTTGTTGGCACTAATAATTAAATGTAGGCAGTATTGCAAATTCAATTGTATTTATGCTGTCGGATTGATGTGCGTTTGAAAACCTTATACTTAATATCGATTATTTTTAAGAAAAATGTGTTAGAAATTGAGCTTTGTTTCTTACATAAGACCGTCGGAATTAAAAGTTTTTTGGGACGCCCCTCCCCTCAAAAACGGCCCAAAAACGAGATTTTTTGATGCACTAACAAGGAATAGTTCTGAATTGTTTATTTTTATAAACGCGAATTTTTCCAAAAATTTTTTACCATTTTATTAGTCTTAGGCTATAAGCTAAAAAAATTTATTCCTCTAAATTCGAAATCTTGTACTTTTTGAGTAGAAATTTACATGCTTTCTTACAATAGCCAACTACGTCAGATTCGGATTCCCCAGTGCGAAAAACCTTATGGCGTCGAAATTAGAAGGTTTTTACCAATGCAAAATCAATTAGCCTCCAGTGGGAATCGAACCAGCGACTGTTTGCTAGAGAAGCTCGTCTCGGATTTTTATGAGGAAATCATTGTTTCTTAGATTTTCTAGACGGAGAATCGATTGCGCGCATTCCCGAACCTTGAAAACGCTTCCTTGATCCTGATTCAGAAAAGAAATCAGTGTATTGAAACGAAAATCAATTTATTTACGTAAACAAGTATCCTTTCCCTGAATCAGGATCAAGGAAGCGTTTTCATGTTTCGGGAATGCGCGGAATCGATTCCTCGTCTAGAAAAACCTAAGATGTAAATCAGAAAATGTTTGATTTTCGCTTCCATACACTCACCCCATTCCCTGGATCAGGGTCAAGGAAGCGTTTTTATGTTTCGGGAATGTGCGCAATTGATTTCCACTATGGTCCAAAAAACCATTTAAAAAAACCATTCTGCAGAATCGACACCATGTTTCTGAGACCCGTTTTCGAGGACGTCCCAAACAACTTTTAATTCCGACGGTCTTACGGCAAAATTTTCTAGATCATGGACCTTGAAAATAATACCAATTCACTTTTTGCGACTATAGAAATTCACGTGACTAGAATGCATATTAATTTTGTAGTTGATTTATTTTCGACGATATTAGCTCTATTTATCATTCTTAGATATTCTCCTAAAACTATGGGAATTTATAAATATTTTTTGGCCAATATCACCGCAAGATTTTATAAAAGTTTCTCGTTATGGTGACCAACCCCCTCCCCATGGTCACATGAGGAGAAAATCGAATTTTTGGAAAAAATTGAAAAAAAAACATAAGGGGGACCCTTATTTCTTTGGGTTCACTAAAATTACCCCCTCTTGATAAAAATCCTGACTACGACTTCCTACGCATAAAGTTGCTTAGCCTCCTTAGGCCCGATGGGTGAGAGACTTTTGCGCACCGGACTTTTGCGCATCGACATTTGTGTATTTGCACAATAAAGCATGAGCTAACTTTTACACCGGTTTTCTTACAACAGTGTGAACTTGTTTGTAGGCAGAAATTTTATAAAGTTCGGGGCGCAAATATCGGTACGCAATAGTCTGGTGCGCAAATTTCCGGTGCGCAAATGTCGGTACGCAAATGTCGGTACGCAAATGTCGGTGCGCAAATATCGGTGCGTAAATATACGTGCGCAAAAGTCTGGTGCGCAAATGTCCGGTGCGCAAATGTCTGGTGCGCAAAAGTCTCTCACCCAGCCCGATGCCCATGGGATATAGACCAATGGGCTTTGATCCTGTTCTGTCTTTGTCAATAATATAAAAATTTCAATCTTAGATATGCTCTTTTCTACTAGATACACATACAACTATAATTTATCTTCCATTTCCACTTATGCCAGCCTTGGGTATTTGTGCACAAGGGCTTACCAGACCCTATGGCTGGGTCATAGGAAATAGTCTGCAGTTTATTATTTTTATAATGTTAATTGGATGTTGTGGTGCATCTATCATTTCTGCATTTTTCTATCGATTTGCAGCGGCTACAGACAATTTAGATTGGTTCAAAAGGCGAAAAATTTGGGTAATATTGCTCTCGTTGCATCTGTTTTTGGGGTTGCCTAGTGTTGTTGCGGGCTTGATCCTGAACATCTATTATACAGTTAATGAGTCTGGATATAAATATATGTTACAGGTAGATATTTGTATTTTGTGATACAGTAGCGGACAAAAAACTTGGGCCAAGCATGTAAAATTAGTTGTTTCGTGTAATTATGCACAATTTAAATAGAGATTTCTTAAGTTTTTGGTCGAATGAAAGCATTGGATTACCGAAAAAAGGGGCGCCACATTCTTATAGAAACACATTTGACATGATTGGCCTAAATTTTTTGCCTGCTACTGTCATGTAGGCTTTTTATTTTTAGAATTATGGCTATCTTAAAATTCTTTTCGACAGCCCGAATCAAAATTGTTTGGTAGTTGGATATGATAAGGCTGTAACAATAATTTTTCTCGTTGCTATAGTTATTTCCATAATTTTTGCGTTTTCTCTGATGTTATTCTTTATAATTGCTACATTATATGAATTAAAAAAGCTCAAGGACATAAACAAAATAAGCTTTGATCTCCACCGTCGATTTACTATTGCATTAGTTTTACAGGTTTTTCATTCAATCGGTCATTTTCGATGCGTTTTTTGTAGGAGAGAGCTCAGACGATTCTGCTTCAGATCCTAGAAATAGAATTGTCAAAATTGAGAAAAAATGATAAAGAATCTAAGGTTGTGGGACGAGTGGTCTCAGTGGGGCAGTAGGTTGCGTGTTTGGCTATTGCCCTAAAGGTCGCGGGTTCGATACCCAGCTTCGTCGTTTGGTTTTTCTTAAAAAATTGGTCTAACATTGTGAGAAATAGAATTGTCAAAATTGAGACCAATGGGTAAAACCAAGCGACGAAGCTGGATATCGAACCAACAGTCAAACACGCAATCTACTGCTCTCTCCTACAAAAAACCGCATCGAAAATGACGAGAAACCCTCAAATCAATGGTAGCCCCAACCTACTGGGACACCCTGTATTTACCTTTAAAACTAATTTTAGGTTCTCGTACCAGGATGTTGTTTAGTTCTGCCATTTTTATCAATAGCGCTTATGTCTGTAGTAAAATTTGAATTTGCTAATAGTAATTTCTTAACATTTTTTGTATATAATCATTTATTCTAGCTATAAGCTGGGTTGGTTTTGAGATAGCATCTCTGCATTCAACGATAAATACATTTATGTTGCTGCTTGTAACACCAAGCTACAGAGAAGTTTTACTAAACCCTTATTATTTAATTAAAAGAAAATTCGAATTCTATTTCGTCGAAGTCTAAGTTCAAATATCTATAATCCATAACAACTGTTATTCGTTCTCGAGTTGTAATTTAGCATACAATAAATTTGATAAAAACATCTTTCTATATAAAGTAGCGCAAAATAGTGGATCCTCTTTTGTTTGTTTTAAACTTTTCTTTACTTGTATTGCCTGATTTTCAATATTAATTTATTTTTGAAACGAAAATTAAAACAATTTTTTTCTTCAAAATCCTGTGCTCGTGATTTCCCGAAAACAACTTATACTCGCACATAAGCCTCAAGAAGTTGAAGAAAAAAGAAACCACGATTTATGCTATGTGACATTTTTCAATTAGAAAAGCTTTCGCAGCGTGAACCTCGAAATGCACGCCTCCTCTAAGCGGAAATTTGGATCTACATACGATCATAACAAAGGGATGTTAGCCTCCTTTCGCTCAGTTAAACAGGGTTACTATGGCGATCGGTTAAAAAATCAGTTCTCCCTATCCCAAAAACTTATCAGGTATAAAAAATCAAACGCTTCATCGAACGCATGTGTTATTGAACTACAGCACATAAAACATTCTTTTATTTATAAGCTAGCAAAAACTTGAGATACGTGGGACTTCGAAAAAAAACAGATAAAAATATTGTTTCTTCAAACTAAACGCCAGTTGTTGAACGTGCCAACAATAAAATATCATAGAAATTTCTTGAAATCTACTGACTATGACCAATCTAACTATAGTCGATTTCTATACTCCTACAATAATTCCTATTTCTGTTGGACTCATGCATCTTGCCTTTATTCTTCAAGTTTTCATGCTTCCTTTTATTTTCTATGCAATTTTGAAAAAATCGAACATGGGGCTGTATCGCTGGTATGTAATTAATACAATTACATCAAACACATCATTTCTTATCCTTGTGTCTCTTATTTCTCCTGTTTCATTGGGAGTCTATATGATGCTTTTAATAGACAGCCCTGTAGAAAATTGGCTATCTATTGGCAGTTGGTATACCATTTTGTATATTTCTTTAGTTTGCCTCTTTTGTACAGACTTTGGAGTAATCAGCTGCATTTGTTATAGGTAATTATCTATTTGTGCCTAACAAAGCAACATATTGATATTTTAAAAAAATTTTTTCATTTTTTCAACCCGCGGTTGCAAGCTTTTTTTTCAAAAAGCTTGCAACCCCGCGGGAGAGTGAGTCACAGCACCCCTATTTGCTATCGCCTGCGGCTCGGGACGCGCCTAAGCCTAATGTACCCTCTGATTTTAACAAATTAGCAGATTTGAAGAACTTTTGAAATTCGCATATTTTTTTCATTTTTAGGAGGTACACTCTATTTTTTTAATTTTTACAAAAAAATTTTGTTCAAAAATATTATCATCATCGTGTTTCACTTATTGAAAGGTCCCTCTTGAGGTAAAAAAACTCGATCGCCACTCGTTCGTCATCACATTTGAACCGAATCAAACGTGACGGAAAATGATAGGCATTAGTGTGGCGGCATTACGTCTTCGTACGATTCTTAGGTTTTTCTAGGCGGGGAATCGATTGCGCGCATCCCTAAACCTTGAAAACGCTTCCTTGACCCTAATTCAGGGAAGAATCGGTGTATTGAAAATCAATTTATTTACGTAAACAAGTATCCTTTCCCTAAATCAGGATCAAGGAAGCGTTTTCACGGTTCAGGAGTGCGCGTAATCGATTCCTCGCCTAGAAAAACCTAAGAATCGACGGTTTTCTCATAAAAATCCGAAAATGTTTGATTTTCGCTTCAATACACCCACCCCATTCCCTGAATCAGATCAAGAAAGCGTTTTCATGTTTCGGGAATGCGCGGATTTTCTTTTTATTGCCATACATATTAATTCCCACGCACTCGATGCCATTTTTACCCTTTCTTGGTGGTAAACGTTCGACTAATTCAATGTTCTCGTTGACACAATGATTAAATGTAGGCAGTATCGCAAATTCAATTGTATTTTCGCTTTCGGCTTGATGTGTGTCTGAAAACCTTATTCTTAATATTGATTATTTTAAAGAAAAATGTGCTAGAAATTAAGCTTTGACTCTTACATAAGACCGTCGGAATTAAAGGTTTTTTGGGTTTTTTTGTTATCATTAATCAATAGCAGATATGATGCAGTAGATACGCTGCAGGCTTAGGATCTTTTTGGCCTGAGACCCGTTTTTGAGGACGTCCCAAACAACTTTTAATTCCAACGGTCTTACGACAAAATTTTCTAGATCATGGACCTTGAAAATAATACCAATTCAATTTTTGTGACTATAGAACATCATGTAACTAGAATGCATATTAATTTTGTAGTCGATTTATTTTCGACAATATTAGCTCTATTTATCATTCTTAAATATTCTCCTAACACTATGGGAAGTTATAAATATTTTTTAGCCAATATCACGGCAAGATTTTATAAAAGTTTTTCGTTATGGTGACCAAACCCCTTTCCATGGTCACATGAGGAGAAAATCGAATTTTTTGGAAAAAATTGAAAAAAAAAAAACATAAGGGGGACCCTTATTTCTTTGGGTTTACTAAAATTACCCCCTCTTGAGAAAAATCCTGACTACGACTTCCTACGCCACAAGTTACTTAGCCTCCTTAGGCCCGACGCCCATGGGGTATAGACCATTTGAACTAAAGCATAATGTCTAAAGGGCCTTGGTCGAAAGGCACAAACTCTATTGAGGGCCAGTCCGGTGGAAAAAAGTTGCCATTTTTGTTGAAATTGGGGAAGTTCATGAAAAATAGAGCATTTTTTGTTTTTACGTTATGTTCTGAATTGTTGTAGTTTTCGAGAAAATTGCGTTTGAAATTTGGAATTTGTGTACATGCTTTCGTTGTAATATACAAATTTTTTTGAATTTTTTGATCGATTTATGTAACAATTTGTTCAATTTTCATAAAATGAACACTTTAGCAACTTTTTATAGCTAAATGAGACGAACAAAATGACGCAAAAATTATCCAAATTTGAACATTGTTTTGAAACGAAAATTCTGATTCATGTTTTCGTTTCAATAACTCAAAAAAATTTTCAAATTAGATAATTTTGGTGTCATTTTGTTCGTCTCATTTAGCTATAAAAAATTGCTACAATGTTCATTTTGTGAATGTTTTTGGGGCGATAGCGTAGTGGCTAAGGCAGTTGTCTTTCATCTAAAGAGGTGCAGTTTCGAATCCCACTCGTGTCCGAATTTTTTACCCTTTTACAAAATTTTCTCTATTTTTTTACAATTTTAAATAAATACAAAATATTGAAAATCATATTTTGCAAAAAGTCATGTCTCCACTCATGGGTTTTCACTCTTTTCTGTCTTTGTCAATAAAATTTCAATCTTAGATATGCTCTTTTCTACTAGATACACATACAACTATAATTTATCTTCCATTTCCACTTATACCAGCCTTGGGTATTTGTGCAGAAGGGATTACCAGACCCTATGGCTGGGTCATAGGAGATAGTTTACAGTTAATGATTTTTATGATGTTAATGGGATGTTGTGGTGCATCTGTCATTTCTGCATTTTTCTATCGATTTGCAGCGGCTACGGACAATTTAGATTGGTTCAAAAGGCGAAAAATTTGGGTAATATTGATCTCGTTGCATCTGTTTTTGGGGTCGCCTAGTGTTGTTGCGGGCTTGATCCTGAACATCTATTATGTAGTTAATGAGTCTGGATATTATTATATGTTACAGGTAGATATTTGTATTTCGTGATACAGTAGTGGACAAAAAACTTGGGCCAAGCATATAAAATTAGTTGTTTCGTGTAATTATGCACAATTTAAATAGAAATTTCTTAAAGGGGGTGACATTTATAGACTAATCCAAGAAAAAAATTTTTTCTAAAAAATATCATTTTTAGGGGTAAAATCATGCGAGAAATCGATTGCGCACATCGCCGAAGCGTGAAAATGCTTCCCTGACCCTGATTCATGGCAAAAAAATTTTTTCGAATTTTACTTTGTGCAAAATTTTAATCCAAGAGGGTCTCGAACCTGAGACCTTAGTACCAATCAGTGTTGTATCCGTGCAGTTTAAGCGAACCGAACTGTGTACCGTGTACACGGTTCAAAATTGATGTTTTTTTAAATTCCAAAGCGACTACACGAATAATCGATTTCGATCTAAAATTTTGATGGATTCTGAAAGTCCAATATCAAATTTATAAAACCCATGTTATCTAAAAAATGATGGTCCGGCCATTTTGGTGCATAAATGGTCCTCTCCCTTTAAGTTTTTGGTCGAATGAAAGCATTGGATTACCGAAAAAAGGGGCGCCAAATTCTTATAGAAACACTTTTGGCATGATTGGCCCAAATTTTTTGTCCGCTACTGTCATGTAGGCTTTTTATTTTTAGCATTATGGCCATCTTAAAAGCCTTTTCGACAGCCCGAATCATAATTGTTTGATAGTTGGATATGATCGGGCTGTAACAATAATTTTTCTCGCTGTTATAGTCATTTCCATCATTTTTGCGTTTTCTCTGGGCTTATTCTTTATAATTGCTACATTAATTAAATTAAAAAAGCTCAAGAACATAAACAAAATAAGCTTTGATCTCCACCGTCGATTTACTATTGCATTAGTTTTACAGGTTTTTCATTCAATCGGTCATTTTCGATGCGGTTTTTTGTAGGAGAGAGCTCAGACGATTCTGCTTCAGATCCTAGACATAGAATTGTCAAAATTGAGAAAAAATGATAAAGAATTTAAGGTTGTGGGACGAGTGGTCTCAGTGGCGCATTAGGTTGCGTGTTTGGCTGTTGTTTGGGTAAAACCAAGCGATGAAGCTGGGTATTGAACCTGCGACCTTTCGAGCAACAGTCAAACACGCAATCTACTGCTCTCTCCTCCAAAAAACCGCATCGAAAATGACGAGAAACCCTCAAATCAATGATAGTCCCAACCTACTGGGACACCCTGTATTTACCTTTAAAACTAATTTTAGGCACTCGTACCAACACTTTGTTTAGTTCTGCCATTTTTATCAATAGCGCTTATGTCTGTAGTAAAATTTGAATTTGCTAATAGTAATTTCTTAATATTTTTTCTGTATATAATTATTTATTCTAGCTTTAAGCTGGGTTGGTTTTGAGATATCATCTCTACATTCAACGATAAATACATTTATGTTGCTGCTTGTAACACCAAGCTACAGACAAGTTTTGCTAAAACCTTCTTATTTAATTAAAAGAAAAGTTCGAAAACTATTTCGTCTAATTGATATTAAAATAATCTATAATCCATAACAACTGTTATTCTTTCTAGAGTTGTAATTTAGCACACAATAAATTTGATAAAAACATCTTTTCTATATAAAGTAGCGAAATAGTGGATCCGTTTTTTTGCGTCCCTAAACTTTCGAGATAATTGCAATCGAAATTTTGAATTTGTGTACATGTTTTCGTTGTAATACACAAACTTTTTTGAATTTTTAAATCGATTTTTTAAATTTTCATAAAATGAATATTATAGCACTTAAAGGCTTTCGGGGAGATAGCATAGTGGCTAAGGCAGTTGCCTTCCATCTAAAGAGGTACGGTTTCGAATCCCACTTGCGTCCGCGTTTTGTCTTTTTATAAAATTTTGCTCTATTTTTTGCCATCATTTTTTTTACATTTTGTTACAATTTTAAATAAATACAAAATATTGAAAATCATATTTTGCAAAAGTCATGTCTCCACCCTGGGCTTTTACCCTTTTCTGTATTTGTAATATAAAAATTTCAATCTTAGATATGCTCTTTTCTACTAGGTACACATCAACTATAACTTATCTTCCATTTCCACTTATGCCATTATTGGGTATTTGTGCACAAGGGCTTGTGAATGATGGAGAGTTTCTATAGTAATAATGATTTTAACTTGTATAAACCTAACCTTACTATACAGCTCCAACAAGTATATAATGACCAAAAAATGCTTGCAACGTGTTCTAGAGATCAAAATGTGATATGCAAAAATTTTCATGAAATTTGGACAACTTTAAATAAAAGCGGGATTCGAACCTGCGACTTATAAACTGCAAATCGGATTTGTCTATGCAGATATATTAATTTGAATGTCAACGAGTCAAAAGCCGCATTTTTCATATGTTTGTTTAAATTTGCATTACAACGAAACCCTGAAGTCGCCAAATGCTAAAATTTGCATAAAAAATTTCTCCATAATTGATTCTCGTATGCTAATACAAAATCTTGAAGAAAATGGATGTCTCCGTCGAAAACAACTAATCTGAAAAAAACGCTGGAGACATATGCAAAGACTTTTTGTGGGAGTTGACTGTTTAATTTTCCCATCGTACGAGACGAGAATGTTATGCCATACTCAATTGAGTTAGAGGGCTGGGAAAATTAAACTTTTAAACCATTCTCCTCCTGAAAAATTTTTTACAAAAATAACAAAATTCTGAGCACCAATTTTGGATTCCTATAAGATTTAAACATAGCACTTATAAAACTTTATTAAATTCAGCTTAGTACATAAATGCAAATGATCACATTTTACATTAGTATCAGCGTCCGAAAATTGGGACCCCAAAAAATAGAAAAATTCGGTTCGAATTCCAAAATAAAAATATCTTCTTTGATAACCTTAGGGTCCTGCATGTTGGAATAATAAACCAAGACCTCCTCTAAATTTGATTACAATCATTTGTGTGGCTACTATTCCCCTCACAAATACATTTTAAATTAGAGAACAAGATTTTAAGATTCCCGAGGAAAACCGTTTTGAGTCACCGGGCAGGGGCCAAAAAATCTGTGCTCCTACCAGGACATCTACAGCCTTCAAATCTTATCCAATTCACCCCCAAATCAAATTTATACGATACTGTCAGCCCTGCAGGTGTTGCTACTGCAAGTGTTGCTGTAACTTACCCTAACTATTGGCTACTCTAGATGCGTGAATGTGGTAGGAGCGCAGGATCTTTGACTCTTGATTGTTCACTCAAAACGGTTTTTTCAGGACCCTTAAATTCTTTTTCAATGTTCAAGTTCGCACCAAATATCAAGTTCAAGTTGGCACGAATAATTAAATGAAGGCAATATTGCAAATTCAATTGTTGTATTTACGCTGTCGGATTGACGACTGCATGAAAAGCTTATTCTTAATATATATTATTTTATGAAAAGTGTGTTAGAAATTGATCAATAGCAAATATGGTGCAGTGGATATGTTGCAGGCTTAGGATCTTTTTGGCTTGGATTCGAATCCCACTGCCGCTCAAATTTTGTTGCCAAATTTTGTTCTACTAGCTTTCTGCAGAATCGAATTTTTCGAAAAAAAGCCATTGTGACGTATTTGGCCACAAGTAAGCATCCTTCTTGCTTATGCAGTGCGTCTCACGTACATTCATGCCCTAAACTTTTGACCATATCTCGGACGAATAAAAATATTTTTCGATGTGATTTTTTTTACGATAGGCTCTTCTTTAACTCCGGGGATTGCGAAATCTGATGTACCTCGATAAGAAGCTCCATCCTTTGGTCACACATCACACGTCGTGTTCCCCTTCATCATCAATCTGCTTATCCCCCTTCCACCCCAACATGATGACATAATATGTGAATTTTATGCGAGAAATCGATTCCGTGCATTCCCGAAGCATGAAAACACTTCTTTGACCCTGATTCAGGGAATGGGGCGAGTGTATTGAAGCGAAAATCAAACACCTTCGGATTTTTATGAGAAAACCGTTAATTCTTAGGTTTTTCTAGGCGGGGAATCAATTGCGTGCATCCCTGAACCTTGAAAACGCTTCCTTGACCCTAATTCAGGGAAGAATCGGTGTATTGAAAATCAATTTATTTACGTAAACAAGTATCCTTTCCCTAAATCAGGATCAAGGAAGCGTTTTCACGGTTCGGGAGTGCGCGTAATCGATTCTCCTCCTAGAAAAACCTAAGAATCGACGGTTTCCTCATAAAAATCCGAAAATGTTTGATTTTCGCTTCAATACACCCACCCCACCCCTGAATCAGGTCAAGGAAAAAAAGGAACATGTTTCGGGGAATGCGCGGATTTTCTTTTTATTGCCATACTTATTAATTTCCACCTACTCGATGCCATTCTTACCCTTTCTTGGTAAACGTTCGACTAATTCAATGTTCTTATTGGCGCCAATAATTAAATGTAGGCAGTATTCATGCGCCATAAGCGAGCTTGAATATTCTCTTTAAGTCGAGGTTTGCATTTTCGAAGAAAGTGCCAACTTTGAAGCCGATTGTTGGTGCAGCTGGTCTATATGAACGGCACGAAAACATCGCCAATGGAGAATTCCACGCCCGTCTCTGTTTTTTCTCATGATTCCCGCAAGCACAAGTCCTTGAAGCATGTAGTAGCCAAATTTCTGACAGCCATTCTTGAAATTTGTCTTCTTCCAGTCTCAGCTTATTGTAAAAGTCTAGCTTGAAGTCTTGAAGTTCTTTCATAGATTTGCCTTTGTGTCGAATTCGACGGTGAACTTTTCGCGAAACGATTACCTATTTATAAACATTCGTGGCATTTGTGTGGTCGTTCCGCGGGAAAAATCCAAGACCACGCAGGGATGCATTAGCCTATAAAAGATTGTGACCAAGCAGAAATTTATCACTCCAATGTTTTTATGATAAATGCACGTGTATTGTTTTTGCAGTTTTTTATTTTTTTATAATTTTTATCCCTTATAGGTTTTTCGCATCGGGGAATCCGAATCTGATATTATTTTTAAATTCTGACCAATGCAAGACGTGTTTAAACAAAAAAATCCCTGATTTTTGTGTTAATGTACAGTCTTACAATGGCCAGAGTTAAAAACTACGTCAGATTCGGATTCCCCAGTGCGAAAAACCTTATGGCGTCGAAATTAGAAAGTTTTTACCAATGTAAAATCAATTAGCCTCCAGTGGGAATCGAACCAGCGACTGTTTGCTAGAGAAGCTCGCCTCGGATTTTTATAAGAAAATCGTTGATTCTTAGATTTTCTAGGCGAGGAATCGATTTTTTCATGTTTCGGGAATGCGCGCAATCGATTTCCACTAATGGTCCAAGAAACCATTTAAAAAAACCATTCTGCAGAATCGACACCACGTTTCTGAGACCTGTTTTTGAGGACGTCCCAAACAACTTTTAATTCCGACGGTCTTACGGCAAAATTTTCTAGATCATGGACCTTGAAAATAATACCAATTCACTTTTTGCGACTATAGAAATTCATGCGACTAGAATGCATATTAATTTTGTAGTTGATTTATTTTCGACGATATTAGCTCTGTTTATCATTGTTATATATTCTCCTACAGCTATGGGAAGTTATAAATATTTTTTAGCCAATATCACGGCAAGATTTTATAAAAGTTTTGGAGCTACATCGCCTGGGGGGGGGGCGCACTTAACAGGAATTGTGAATGTTTTTGGGGCGATAGCGTAGTGGCTAAGGCAGTTGTCTTTCATCTCAAGAGGTGCAGTTTCGAATCCCACTCGTGTCCGAATTTTTTTACCCTTTTACAAAATTTTCTCTATTTTTTTACAATTTTAACTAAATACAAAATATTGAAAATCATATTTTGCAAAAAGTCATGTCTGCGAATGGGCATTTACCCTATTCTGTCTTTGTCAATAATACTTCAATCTTAGATATGCTCTTTTCTACTAGATACACATACAACTATAATTTATCTTCCATTTCCACTTATGCCAGCCTTGGGTATTTGTGCACAAGGGCTTACCAGACCTTATGGCTGGCTCATAGGAAATAGTCTACAGTTAATGATTTTTATGATGTTAATTGGATGTTGTGGTGCATCTATCATTTCTGCATTTATCTATCGATTTGCAGCGGCAAAAGACAATTTAGATTGGTTCAAAAAGCGAAAAATGTGGGTAATAATGATCTCGTTGCATTTGTTTTTGGGGTTGCCTAGTGTTGTTGCGGGCTTGATCCTGAACATCTATTATGTAGTTAATGAGTCTGGATATTTTTATATGTTACGGGTAGATATTTATATTTCGTGATACAGTAGTGGACAAAAAAACTTGGGCCAAGCATGTAAAATTAGTTGTTTCGTGTAATTATGCACAATTTAAATAGAAATTTCTTAGGAATGAAAGCATTGGATTACCGAAAAAAGGGGTGCCACATTCTTATAGAAACACATTTGACATGATTGGCCCAAATTTTTTGCCCGCTACTGTCATGTAGGCTTTTTATTTTTAGAATTATGGCCATCTTAAAAGTCTTTTCGACAGCCCGAATCACAATTGTTTGATGGTTGGATATGATAAGACTATAACAATAATTTTTCTCGCTGTTATAGTCATTTCCATAATTTTTGCGTTTGCTCTGGGCTTATTCTTTATAATTGCTACATTATATGAATTAAAAAAGCTCAAGAACATAAACAAAATAAGCTTTGATCTCCACCGTCGATTTACTATTGCATTAGTTTTACAGGTTTTTCATTCAATCGGTCATTTTCGATGCGTTTTTTGTAGGAGAGAGCTCAGACGATTCTGCTTCAGATCCTAGAAATAGAATTGTCAAAATTGATAAAAAATGATCAAGAATCTAAGGTTGTGGGACAAGAGGTCTCAGTGGCGCAGTAGGTTGCGTGTTTGGCTGTTGCCCGAAAGGTATCGAACCCGCGACCTTTCGAGCAACAGTCAAACACGCAATCTACTGCTCTTTCCTACAAAAAACCGCATCGAAAATGACGAGAAACCCTCAAATCAATGATAGCCCCAACCTACTGGGACACCCTGTATTTACCTTTAAAACCAATTTTAGGTTCTCGTACCAACATTTTGTTTAGTTCTGCCATTTTTATCAATAGCGCTTATGGCTGTAGTAAAATTTGAATTTGCTAATAGTAATTTCTTAACATCTTTTTATTTTTATAATTTTTTATTAGCTATAAGCTGGGTTGGTTTTGAGATAGCATCTCTACATTCAACGATAAATACATTTATGTTGCTGCTTGTAACACCAAGCTACAGAGAAGTTTTACTAAACCCTTATTATTTAATTAAAAGAAAACTTCGAAGTCTATTTCGTCGAATTGAAATTCAAATAATCTATAATCCATAACAACTGTTATTCGTTCTCGAGTTGTAATTTAGCATACAATAAATTTGATAAAAACATCTTTATATATAAAGTAGCACAAAATAGTGGATCCTCTTTTGTTTGCGTCCCCAAACTTTTGAACCAGTGATTTCCGCTCGTTTTTCTGGAATAAATATCTCAAACTATAACAAATTCTCAAGCAATCATCACGCGGCCTATAGTTACCCAAATTATGTGTGAATAACGGCGCAAACATCAAGGTTCCTACAAAATCGCTGGGTTTTGACATATTCTTATAACCGCTGCACAATCCCAAATCTATTATGACAATGTATAAATGAGATATAGCACCCCGTTTCAAAATATAGCAAAAAATGTGGTTGAGCTGCAAAACATTCTTCCCGTCATAAATTTAAAAAATCCCGTCATTTTATAAAAACTGTATATAAAGATAGATTCAGCAGACTCTACTATACAAAACTGTCAGACGGATTTTTAATCCTACAAAGGGATCTTTACAATTTTTGAGTTTTGGGGACCTTGGTCCCTTGCCCCTCTAGACACACCACTGATTGCCTGCACGAAACTCTTTGTAAATTGCTTAATTTTACTTTTAAAATGTAGATTTTTGATGAAAAATGGTAGTTTTGGATTTTTCGCTCCTCGCGCGCGAGACCTTCTTGCACTAGCGCTCAAGCTCATTTTTTTGTCAGTGCTCAGCACATGACTCTTAATGGATAAGAAAAGTGAAAAATCATTTAAAAGATGGTTTGCGTAAAAATCGACCCTTGAAAATCACAGTATTTATTTTGAATTTTCAATAAAATATCAAATAAAACATATATTTGATACAAGATTTTTGATAAAAAAAATTCGATTTTTGAGCAGACATTCAATTTTTGAATGTTCGTTAAAATCGAATTTTTGAGCAAAAATTCGTTTTTTTAAATTTTTTGTGAAAAATCGAATTTCTTGGTAATAGCATTTTTGCTCTGAATCTGGACACAAAAATAAAGTTTTTCAAAATTGATCTAAAATTATCAGAGATTGTTCACATGGCTTACAACGGTAAAACAATTCATCATCTTTGGACAAAAAGAGTTGATTTAACATAGGTTTTGGCGAGTGCTGTTTTGACGAGTACATGAATATTGTTATCGTTGTGCAAGAATTGTCGTGGATTTTTCAGTTTGTTTAAAAATTTCTGGAATAGTTGAATGAAAAATTTTCGATGCGATGGAATAAAGTACCTAAAATATTGGGTTGTGCGAAAAGCTCGTACACTAAAAAGGTGAAAAATGAAGTGTGCGAACTTTTTGAACAAAAACTTTAGTCCTAATGAATATTTGAAAAATTTACCCAATAACAAACAAATCTATTGGTCCATGAAAACTAATTATCGCAAACATTATTGGTGCCAAAATAGCAGAAGATGTGTGAAACAAATAAATAAAAGTCAGAATAACGACCGGTATCGCTATTAGAAAAATAATCACCCAAATTTGAATAACACAAGCTCTATATAATTTTAATTGCAGTTTATAAGTTTTGGGGCTTCTATTCTTTTTCGTATATTTTATAGCCATTAATGGAAAAATAGTTAAAAATATTGCTCCGAATATCAACAATAATATAATTAAAAAAAGTAGCATTAATATTGGAGCCATATCTGTGTTAGGTCCACTCAAAACTAAAAAAATATGCAAAATTATGGTACAGCCGATCATAAAAAGGACAAATATTTTCTATAAAAATACAGGGTGGCACAGAATTAATCATTATCTACTTATTTTTCGTTAATTATTGCTTTCTCCTTATTTTTTATAAAATTGTATTGTTTTTAAGATATTAAAAATGGAAATTGAAAATGCATGGTTTCGCCCAGCTGTTTGCTATTTGGTCGAAGTTAGGGGAATGTCGATGAAAGAAGTTGCCGATATGTTTGGAGTTTATCATCAAGTTTGTTCTTATGTTTGATTAATGTGCTTTTTCTCATTTTAGGTCGTTTCTCATGCCATAAAGCGTTATAACGAGACAGGAAAGCACGAGGATCGAAAAGGTCGTGGTCGAAAAAGAACGTCAAGAGATGAGGCCAATATCGACAAAGCAAGAAATCAACGAAGTTCGAGGTTCCAACTCAAACCTGGTTGAACGACCACTTTCCCGATTTTATCAAGAAAGATGAATGGCCTGCTTCATCTCCAGATTTGAATCCACTTGATTATTCGATTTGGAGCTTGCTCGAAGCGAAAGAACACAACTCGGTCAAATCGTTAAAGAATGCTATCTCTGAAGCTTTTGAAAGACTACCTATGGAAGTGATAAACCAAGCGGTCGATAATTAGATGAAGCGATTAGATGCGATAATAAAAGTTGAACATTTTGAGTGAATTTTGATGAAATTTTATGCTGTTGTTTATATTGTTATTATTGCATAAAATAAAAGATGATGATTAATTCTGTATCGCCCTGATCTTATTTTTGAAGGAAAAAGATAATAGCACAGGGATCGCCGTACTACAGGGTATTCAACAAGTTTGGAAACTTTTTTCACCCAACTTTTCACAGCCTTAACTCTTGCTCTAGTTCATTAATAACACCAGAGAAACATAGGCACCAAATACCATTTTATGTTTTGTTGTTTATATACCATTTTTAGGTATTTGGTGCCTACGTTGGCCTTGACAGAATGCACAACTGCCTATTTTCCTATTGGACCGCCAACCCAGCTAAGTCCTCACGCTTCTGCCCTGCTATAGGGCCCGTCTACAGTTCACTCGCAGGGCTTGACACGCGAGTAGACCCTTTCAGGGCTAAAATTTAGCCGCATGATGGTTTTTCGAAGGTTCCACTATATGGAACCTTCGAAAAACCATCTTGTAAATTTTAGCCCTGAAAGGGTCTCGCGTGTCACTTGCAAGCTCTGCGAGTGAACTGTAGGCGGGCCCATATTGCTATATTTTTGAGCCCTGCTCTTGAACCCTCCATATTGCCATATTTTTCATCGTTTTGCCTCAAATATTGCATTTTTAATTATCTTTTTTTAAATCAAAAACTGTAACAAAATAATGCCACGTTTTTGCTTTATTTTTGGAACTCGCTTGCTATATTTTGCAAAAAGTCATGTAGCAACCCTGGATAAGGCTGCAAATAGTTGAATGAAAAAAAATTTCCAAACTTGTTGAACACCCTGCAGGTAGTACTTACTAATAATTTTTCTTTCACGAAAAAGATTTTCGAGAAATGGATTTTCTTGTAATATGCCATCATAATTTTTCTGATCTAATACACTCGCTCTTCGTGTTTCAAATATTAAACCAAAAATCCCAATACCTGCAAACGCAGCAATGAAAATTATACTTTTAAGAAGCCATGGTTGGTCAATGAAATTGAAGTATTTAATAATTTTGGGCAAATTCAGAAGATGACAAATTCTAAATTTTTAATTTAAAAATCAGGAACACCAAATTTGTTATGGCTGTCCAATAAGTATTTGTGGCTCAAAAAAAAGCTCATCATTTTTCATTCGTTTTTGATGAATTTTTTCAGTATTGGATAAGAGTGTATGCTGAATACAATCCAATCGGTCTTTTTGAGAATAGGTCATGTTTTCGTGTCAATATACAGACTTTTTCAAAAAATAGGGGCTTTTCAATGTTGCAAATTAATTTTAAAATGTTGATGTTTGATTATAGAAGTCGATTTTTGACGAAATTTTTTACTGTATTAGGGTTTTTCTAGTCGGGGAATCGATTGCGAGCATTGCCGAGGCATGAAAATGCTTGCCTGATCCTGCTTCAGGGAATACAAAGTTTTTGAGCCGTTTTCGGGATATGCCCATCTTAGGTATCTTCCAGTAGTCAAAATAAAAAAATTCCTTCAGATTCATGTTCCTCATGTCGAACCCCTCCTCATGACACCTAATTTCAGCCAATGTGGAGATTTTTTTAAATAAAATTCGAGTTTTTGACCCCTTTGAGGTAAAAAACGGGGGGGGGACCACCTCATAGACCTCGCCGAACATATGAGGTGGTCCATAAAAATTGGGTGTCAGAAGACTACCTCAAGATAAATAATTTTTTTTGACCACCTCATCAGGGGTCCCCTCCCTCCCTCCCTACCCACCTTGCCGACTTATGATGGAGATAATATTTTTGAACAAAAATTTTTTGTAAAAATTTAAAAAATAGAGTGTGCCCCCTAAAAATTGAAAAATATGCGAATTTCAAAAAGTGCTCCAAATCTGTTAATTTTGTAAAGTCAGAGGGTGCATTAGGCTTACAAGGGTACATATAAGTGTTTTTGAGTACATATAAGTGGCCCGTTGCCGATAATTTTTGAATTTTAAAAATCAAATCGACTATGATCTTTAATTCTAGCTAGGTTTTTATATAGACTTTGGACTATCAATTCAAAACCTTCCCTTGTTAGACGTGCGAAGCGCCCCGAGCCGCAGGCGAGGGGATTGCGATAGCAAATAGAGGTGTTGTGACGGGCAGATGGCAGTTGGTGACATAAAATCTCTACCAAGGCTTAGGCCTAGACTTAGGCATAAGCCTAGGCTTAGGCCTAGATCTAAGCCTAAGCCTTGTGAACCAATAAAAATTGTTGATTGTGCATAAGTATCTTATTTTGGGATAGTGCATAAGTACCTTATTTTTCTGTCACCAACTAATATTAAATATTTTTCTTTAAAAATTGGATTATCTGCTGCTTACATAAATCTATGTCACCAACTGGCAGAGATTCTATGTCACTAACTGACATTTGCCCGCTGTGACTCACTCTCCCGCAGTTGCAAGCTTTTTTATAACTAGTGTGCGAAGCGCGCTAGTGATAAAAATATTTTTTTAAACATCAATATGTTAGGCACAAATAGATAATTACCTATAACAAATGCAGGCGATTACTCCAGAGGCTGTACAAAAGAGGCAAGATAAAGAAATATAATAAATGGTATAACAACTGCCAATAGATAGCCAATTTTCTATAGGGCTGTCTATTAAAAGCATTATATAGACTCCCAATGGAACAGGAGAAATAATAGACATAAGGATAATAAATGATGTGTTTGATGTAATTGTATTAATTACATACCAACGATACATTCTCATGTTTGATTTTTTCAAAATTGCATAGAGAATAAAAGGAAGCATGAAAATTTGGAGAATCAAGGCAAGGTGCATGAGTCCAGCAGAAATAGAAATTACTGTAGGAATATAGAAATCGACTAAAGTTAGATTGGTCATAGCCAGTAGATTGAAAGAAATTTCCATGATATTTTATTGTTGGCACGTTCAAAAACTGGCGTTTAGTTTTAAGAAACAATATTTTTTCTACTTTTTTCGAAGTCTCACGTATCTAACGTTTTGGCTAGCTTATCAATAAGAGAATGATCTATGTGCTGTAGCCTATTATTTTTAATTTTCAATAACACCTGCATTCGCTTGTTTTTTTATGCATGAATTCACTTGTTTTTGTATACATCATAAGTTTTTGGAATAGAACTATTTTTAACCGATCGTCATAGTAACCCTGTATAACTGAAAAGTGCTTTCTGTGACCCTAGAAAAGTGCATTCTGTGATAATTTTTGGCTTAGAAAAATAAAAAATATGCTAAAAAGACGTCGTTTAGCTTTTTTCGAAAATTTATGTTTTTTTAGGGTCTAAAAATCTATGTTTTTGAGAGCTAGAATATTTTTCTTTTGAGTTTTCTACCGTTTTTCGGTATGGGGAACAAAGTTAGTGAAGTTGTTTTTGAAAATTTGAACTTTTGAAAACTTCGATTTTTTCAACATAGATAAAACACTTAAAATTCAATTTTTCGACCTCTAGGATAGAAAATTTTGGAAAAATAACATCACCATTGGATTCCCCGCTAAATCTTACCTATATGCATGGGGAATTCAATGATGACGTCTAAAAATTATGTACGACCACGCAGGGATGCCATGCACGATCACGAAGGGATGCCAAAAATTAAAATCCGAGGTCATAGGGCAATATGGGTATCAAATTGAAGCCAACAATGAGTAGTATTCTATGGTGACTCCGTGAGTACCGCTAACGAAATGACACCGGTGATCTGTACAAGCAAGCGATGGATCTACCGTCTATGCCCCGATGAGAAGCTTCAACGTCGAGTGCATTCACTGCGGCGCCGTCCACTTTCCCGAAGAGCGAACCGGCGGACAACATCACCAGAATTTATTCGATGATTGCTGCAACCCGGCAAAGTCAAGCGAGCCAGCGACGAACACCCCGATGGCGCGCCGATGAAAGACGACTTTCCTGAAGAGCTGAAGCAACTGTTCCTCAAGACCCACCCGAAGACGAAATCGCTTCTACGATCCCCAGCGAACCCAGCTTCTTTATTTAAATACAAATTTGCAAAACAAAAAAAATCACAATTACTATTCATAAATTTCCGAAATTTTCTAATATAGATTTTCTCCTGTTTAGATTAGCTTGAATTTAGGAATCCTCTCGGTATTCTAAAAAATATATATTTGACATAAAAATTAGGAACCTACCTCATCAATCCATGGCAATCGCTCGTTTTTCTGGAATAGATATCTCAAACTATAGCAAAGACTCAAGCAATCATCACGCGACCCGTAGTTGTCCAAATTATGTGCGGATAACGGAGCAAACATCAAGGTTCCTACAAAATCGCTGGGTTTTGACATATTCTTATAATCACTGCACAATACCAAATCTAGTATGACTATCTATAAATGAGGTATAGGCTAAAACAAAATTTATCCTCCCAGTGTTTCCAGCTAAATTCTTGATATCCCGGTGAACATAGCCGTGATAATAAGCAGCTCAATCCCTTACACACGCCGATACAAATACGCATAAAATTCTCTATAGTAAAAATCTAAAATTTGAAAGTCATTGAGGCAAAAAAATTACCTCATTCTTCATCTTGTTTACCTATAGAGTTCTTCCAACAAGCTATTACGAGATAAGCATGGTTTTTCACAATGATGTAGTCTAAGTACTCACAAAAGTGCGGTGGTCTAATTACCGTCGTGGGCCAAGGAAACTTTTGGGTGGGACGACGAAGCAGAAGAGTACGAAGAAGAGTGGACATATCAACAAGACACGGCTCCAAGCCATAAGGCCAAAGAGACTCAAGCATGGCTTCGCAAAAACGTCCCGGACTTCATCACCATCAAGGAATGGCCGCCGTACAGCCCGGATCTGAACCCGCTAGACTATGCAATTTGGGGCTATCTAGAAGCAAAAGTGTGCGAAAAACCCCACGAATCGATCAAGTCCTTGAAGAAAGCCATCAAGAAGGCGTGGGATGAGATGCCTGATGATATGGTTAAACGAGTGGTTGATAGCTGGCCTGGACGCCTCCAAGCGTGTATCGATGCAGAAGGAGGATATATTGAATAAATTTTTTGTTATTACGTTATTTTTTATTATTTTTATTGAGTTAAATAAAGTTTATTAAATCGTATACGTTATTTTGTGCCATCCTGTAAAACGGTTTCTATCATGATGAAAACGTGTTCAAAAATTTCGATTTTTGAGAAAATCGAAATTTTTGAACACAAAAACTTGTGTTCAAAACATTTAGGCTTAGGCCTAGACTTCAGCTTAGGCTTATTCTTTGGCCTAGTACTTATAGTCTTTTTTCTTATGATTTTCTAAAAATAAATTTTTTGCATTTTTTCAATTGTGTGTTTTTTATTTTCCTTAAAAATAACATATTCAAATTTTTTGATCTTTTGAAATTTGATCTTTCTGAACAAGTTTTGTTTTCCAGACGGCCATTTAATCCACTGGGCCATGACCAAAAAAGATTGTCCGAATAGATAAGAAACTGGCCTTCACTTTCTTCATAAAAATTGTTTATAAACAAACTTTTTCGAACAATACCATATGTTTTTGAGTATTGACACGAAAATTTGAAAAGGAAAGTCAAGATCAAGTTATAATGAAAAATAATTCATCAAATATTAAAACTTTTGATCTCGTTTGAACTTGTATTAGCTATTTTTTATATGTTTAGAACACATAGAAACCGGTTATAAATGAAGAAGATCAAAAGTGTTGTTTAGATTGCCACCTTAATGACATTTATTAGATGGTTAGTGATTGGTCCGAAAATTGGATCAGTTGGGTACAACGTTCAGTGGAGAACTTTCACTGCGCAGGTGTATACGGACAAGATACTCGGATTAGGTTGTTGATTTTTGTGAACATTGCATATTTATAGCATCAGAGCAGCCTCCAATTTGAAAATTTTTGTGTTGGCTCGTCAACTGCGTCACCACTCTCAGCTAGGATTCAGGCTTGGGAATAGGCTTAGGTTTAGGCTTAGACTTTTTTAATCATAATACTAAAAATTTATAAAAACAAAAAAACTAAACGCTAAAAGGGTTCGTGGTGTAATGGTTAGCATTGTAGACTTTTGCGTTTTGACCACGCAGGTTCGAATCCTGGCATGAGCAAATTGTTTTTGCATGGATTTTTTACTACTTTTAATATTTTTTTAGTCATTATTACCTTCAATTTGAGCTATGTTTCATCAAAATCTAAGATATCAAGTTGTTACCCCTCCCTTGTCAGAAAATTACGCTGAAAACGCTTTTTAAGCTGAAAATTCTCAGAAAATGCTCCGAATAATTTTGTTGAAAAATAGTAAATTTTGCTGTGATATCATATTTCGCAACCTATAAAATAAATAATCAATGCAATACGTTTCCGCTGGCTCGACTTACAAAAATCTTTTCCAGCACATACTTTTGTTCATCTTTCCTTTTTTCATCAATAGGCATATGTTTGCTGGAAGTGTATGTACCAATGACTAATCCGATAGATAGAAAGAAAAACCTAAAGGGTCACTCACAGAAAGAAGGCCTTTTATCAGGACAGATGCGCAGTTGTAGTTTTGGATAGTGTGAGTATGTGCCTGGGTATAATCATTGGTCATTTTCGAATAAGAAGATGAGCGACTTTTTTTGGCAATTATTATTTTCTTATTAGGATGACGAATTTTGTTATTTTTCCTTTAAATTTTTCCAATACGACGAATTCGGGGGGGGGGGGACGGTTTCCCCTTGCCCACGTATGACTATAAGCCCAAGCCTAAATCTAAGAATAAGCCTAAGCATAACCTAAGCCCAAGCCTAAGCCTAAATCCAAGCACAAGCTTAAGGCTAAGCCCAAGCCTAAGCTCAAGTCTAAGCCTAAGGCTAAGCTCAAGCCTAAACTTAAGCCCAAGTCCAACCCTAGACCTAAGCCCAAGCCTAAGCCTAAATCCAAGCTCAAGCTTAAGGCTAAGCCCAAGCCTAAGCTCAAGTCTAAGCCTAAGGCTAAGCTCATGCCTAAACTTAAGCCCAATCCTAGACCTAAGCCCAAGCATAAACCTAAGCCCAAGCCTAGACTTAAGGCTAAACCTAAGCAAAAGTTCAAGCCTAGACCTATGTCTAAGCCCAAGACTAAGCCTAAGCATAAAGCTAAGCCTAAGCCCAAACCTAAGCCTAGACTTAAGCCCAAGCCTAGACCTAAGCCTAAACCTAATCATAAACCCAAGCTTAAGCCTAGACCTAAGTCCAAGACTAAGCCCAAGCCTTTTAATTACTTTTCTTCTACCCTTATTTTATTTTTTAATAATTTTTACCGAGTTCGAATATTTTTTTATAGAAAAATCTTTTTACTTTTATTCCAGACAGTGTAAACACATAGTTTTTGACGTCATCTTTATTTTAAAGTGACCACAGCAGGTCAAATTTCATAACAAGTTTCGTTTCGTCCACTATTATTTAAACATATGATGTTTATGACTCCATTTTTATCCTAAGCCTTAACCGAACCAAGATTTGATAGCAAAAAACAAATCTTATGTGTCAAGAAGTTTTTTTACCTCAAATTTTGAGCTTGTTTTCGATTTGTGGTTTTCAAACAAACAGTTTTATTGAATAATATTTATGTGTTTTTGACTTTATTTATTTTGGCCTCGCTTATCTTTATCATAAGCAACAATTAGAAAACAACAAGAAATCCATTTTATAAGCCAAAAGACGTCTCCATTTCAGATCAGTCAACATATTTTGCTTTATTTTAGCCTATCTAGTTTTGATTAAAAGCTGATTTTTGATATTTTCCTGTATAAAACGGTAGATAGTAAGGCAGATTCTTGAAGGACTAATCTGGTCGGAAAAAAAGTCGCCATTTTTGTTGATATTCAGAAAGTTCATAAAAAATTGAGCATTTTTTGTTTTTACGGTAAATTCTGAATCGTTGTCGTTTTCGAGATAATTGCGTATGAAGTTGGCGATTTGAAAATTTTCATAGGCAGAGGCTTATTCTTACAGAAATTGTGTTTTAATATATATATTCTGATTTTGATCGAGAATTTAACCGGTCACAAATCAGCCTAACTTTTTATCAATATTTTCGCGATATGCTTGAGTATTTACGTACTCATTAGCTATATAAACGTGCGTATTTGATAAGTAAAGTCTTTATTTGGCGTGATTTTATTCGTGGGATGTTAAAATTTCCCTAACTACAGGGTGCCCAAAATGGAAATTTTGCAACTTTTGCTCCATTTTTTCAAATTTTTTCATTTCACCAAAATAACTCTATATGGGGTTTTCCTATTTAAGTAATCGATTGCGCGCATTGCCTAACCTTGAAAACCCTTCGCTGACCCTGTATTAGCCTTTTTCGCTTAAATACACATATTTATTCCTTCAGGGAAAGTGCTTTCAATGTTCGACAATGCGTTAAAAACTTGAAAATTTTTGAAAAAATAGCAAAATTACCATTTTTGGGGCACCTTGTAACATTAAAGTCAATATATGGAAAAAAAATTTAGTTTACCAAATTGGCAGAAAGTCAACTTTTTTCCTCAACTGCTCAAGAAGCCCAGCCTCGACTCAATCTGACTCGGCCGGGCTCGTTTGAATCAGCAGGCTTGCGTGGAATGCAAATTGGCGAAAATGTGAACAACAAGGACGATTTTTGTGGCGGTCGAGAGACCGCCTGGGTTGACATCAACCTAGGTGGTGATCTCACCGCTCCCGATACAATTGGTGGTTGTGACGCAACTTATGAGGTAAGGACATAAAATAATTGTAAAATATAGAAATATTGCCCGTTTAAATGCAAATGAGAAAAAATCGGAGCTGTATGGTCTAGTGGCTAGGAAGCCTGTTTTTCATTTTATAAAGATGCGGGTTCGATTAAATCAGGGTCAAATTTTAAAAATTCTTGAATTACAAGACCCCACCACCTACACGCCCAATCCTAAGCCCAAACTTAGCATAGGCCTAAGCCCAAGCCTTCGCCCAAGCCTAAAAAAGCCAATTTTTTTCGCTCGGATTGATCCTTTAATCAACGAACATTTCTTAATCATGTCTTTTTATTTTTTGTTTATTGATGAGGCTTATCATGTCTGCTTCGTTTATGGACTTTTGATGAGTCATGAGAATTTCCAGTAGGTGTATGACGTTTTGATTGACACGTCACACACAAAAAGTTAAAATTGGAACTTTTAAAAAACTGATCGGTCAACTGACCGATCAAAATTTGTTAACACCCCCAATTTTTGATCACTTAAAAACTTCGAGATAAATAAAGATTCTATTTACGCATACATTTTTATCAAACGTACAAATCTTTTTTTGTCCATCAATTCCAAAGTCGTCAACACCCTTGTGCGACAAAAGTTAGCTCCGAAAACAAGTAAACAAACGTAGACATACAGCTATTTAGCAGTTGTTTATGTTTCTTTGATTGTGTTTTATTCATCTTTTTCTTCTTTTTTTTATTAAAGAACCAGTTGGGAAAAACTCTACGTAAAAATTATATATTCGAAAAATTCATGAAAAATGAAGCATCTTTTGTTTTACGTCATGTTCTGAATCGTTGTAGTTTTTGGGATAATTGCGTTTGAAATTGCGTTCATGTTTTCGTTGTAATACACAGATTTCAAAAATCGCCAACTTTAAATGCAATTATCTCAAAAGCTACAACGATTCAGAACATGTCGTAAAAACAAAAAATACTCCATTTTTCATCAATTTTTCGAATATATAATTTTTACGTGGGATTTTTCCCGAGTGAACTAGTCCTTTAATAAGAATTTTTTTATCTTATCAGTATTTGAATTCTGGAATTGAATCTATTTTTGGATATTGAAACGATTTTCTGACTAATTTTTTCGATTTGAATGTATTCGAGTGTAAAACAAGAGGAGGAAGACGAGGCTTCAACTTATTATTCTGACTCAGAGGAAAATAGTTTGGGTTCGGAGTCGGATGTTGAGGATAATGCCAGTTTAGCAAAGCAGAAAAATGTATGAAAATTTTTGAAATGTGCATAAAATTGAATCACACGTGGGGTGCGGGGTGTTGTGGGGTGTCGTGACGACAGGGTCAGAGGGTTGTGCTGAGGGGTCAAAGGGGGTCGTGCTGAGGGGTCGAGAGGGTTATGCCGGGGAGGAGGAGGGAGAGAAAGAAAGTCACGCCGAGGGTGAGGGGTGGGGAAGAGAGAGAGAGTTGTGCTTTTTTTAAATTACGACAGACCACGCGCCCATCTGTGAATTGAATATAGAGGGGCTATAGCCTAGCTGCTAGTCCATAAGCACAAGAAATTAACCTTTAAAATGTTTGACAAAAAGAATAGCCTATAGAAATTTAACATTTTTTAGAAAACTTCAAACGGAATCCATAAACAATCAAATGGAAAACATGCAACTTATGGCTCTTTGGGCTCACCCAAAGGTGAGCCATCGCTGGACGAGCTCAAGAAACTTATGGAAAATAGGGGTCAAGATATGGTTTCCAAGGTAATTGTATAGGAAATTTCTCGCCAATAAAAAAGTCACCCCTCATGGTGAAGTGGCAAGCATCTACTTTCACTCAAATGGTCGAGGGTTCGATCCCACGAGGGCGAAATTTCGAACCCTCGACCAATTGAGATCAAAATGAGATACTTTCCACTTCACCGTGTGTCATGACTTTTTTCTTAGTGGGATATGCTCTATAAAAAATTTCAACAAAAATTTTAGCTCGATGCCGAATATGGTGGTCCAGAAGGTCTTTGTGATCGTTTGGGTGTGGATCCTGTCAAGGGATTACCTAAAAATGGTCAAGAGCTGTCAAAAAAGAAGCAAAAATTTGGTGCTAATACCATTCCCAAGGGAAAATCGAAGTCATTACTGCGTTTGATTTTTGAAGCAAGTCGTGTAAGGTTTTATTAAAGCACTAAAAAAATAAGCTCAAAACCTGTCAAAATGGCGCAGTCGGTAACTCTGCAGACTTTCAATTTCATAAGTCTAGGTTCGATGCCCAACTGCGTCGAAAAAATTTATAACTTATTCCAAAAAATTTCTAAATAATTTTTTAGGATCCAACTCTAATTATCCTCATCGTTGCCGGTTTCATTTCACTCGGCCTGTCGTTCTACGAGCCCGGCCGAGAAGCCTCGGATGTCATCGAGCGGGGCGACCCCCTCAACGGTTTCGAAGATGCATCCAACACTTCTACCACCCTGGAAATTCCTCTGGACATGTTCGCCGCGGAGGTTAACAACCAAACGAATCAGACTTCAACCGAAAATAACAAGCCCCATGATGAACATGCTTGGATTGAAGGAGTGGCTATTCTTGTCTGTGTGATTGTCGTGGTCATCGTGACTGCGGTTAATGATTATTCGAAAGAGAGGCAATTTCGAGGTGAGGAGGAATTTTAGACATGGCGCAACAAGATTCGATTTTTTGACAAAATTTCGAAAAATCATTTGATGTTAAAAAGTTTTAAAAATTTTCAGGCCTCCAAGCTCGCCTAGAAACCGAACACCATTTTTCCGTCATCCGTGATGGAGAAGCTTTTGATATCCCCGTCAACGAGCTCGTTGTTGGTGACATTATTCGTGTCAAATATGGTGATCTTATCCCAGCCGATGGCATACTACTCCAAAGTCACGACCTTAAAGTCGACGAGTCCTCACTGACCGGCGAATCGGATCATGTCGTGAAAAGTCCCGAAGAAGATCCTGTACTTTTATCCGGAACGTATGCTATGGAAGGTAAAAACTATAATAAATTTTTGAAATGAAAACTCAATCAAATTTGTTCATAATGGCTTGGGCTTAGACTTGGGCTTAAGCTTAGACTTGGGCTTAGGCTTAGGCCTAGGTTTAGGCTTATTATACATACTATCGATACATACATAGCCACCTAGATCTAAATTTTTAGGTTCTGGAAAAGTCATCATCACGGCTGTTGGTGTCAACTCCCAAACCGGTATCATCATGCAGCTGTTGGCTGGCCAAACTGGAAACGGAAATGGTAATGGCCGAAAAGTCTCAACTGGTGACGATGATTCGGATACGGCCAGTACATCTTCATCCGATACCTCTTCCACTGATACGAATGATGACAAAAATAGCAAAGGCAGCCGAAGAAGCACCAAATCCGATGATATGGATATTAGCTCAAAATCGGTTTTGCAGACGAAATTGTCGAAGTTGGCACTACATATCATATATTTTGGTTAGTTTAAATCATGTTCATAAAATTAAAAAAATTTTCATAAATTTTGACGACGAAATTAAAAAATGACTTTTGGGCTCGGTGTCGAACCCTCGCCCTATGAATGAAGGCCGAGCACTTTAGCCAATCGGCCATGGGTCAAAAACTCAAAATCCATGATATGGTACTCGTTTTGAAGATCTTCACTCAGCTCGACGAGCTCTTAAGAGCTCGTCGGCACGTTAATGATAATATTTTTCCATTTTAGGCACTACAGTAGCCATCCTGGCACTTATCGTTCTAATAGTTCATTTCTGTATTGACGAGTATATTATCAACAAAGAGCCTTTTACAATCGGAGATTTGCATAATTTCGTCAAATATTTTATCATCGCTGTTACTATATTAGTAATATCTATACCTGAAGGTCTACCCTTGGCTATAGCATTGTCGCTGACATATTCCGTCAGAAAAGTAAGGAAGTGGATGAAATTGAAAATTTGTAATTGGAAAAATTGGATGTTTTTTGTACATGGGGTTTTCTATGCGGATATCACGAATTTGATGCTTTTTGAAAATTTTTGAAAGATGCAGAAGAAAGGGATAGATTCAATTTCTCAGCCAAGGAAATTGAATCTGCACAATTTTTCGAACCCGTAAAAATTTTTTCAAAAAAAATAACGTCAAATTCGTTTTTTGAGGCCAAAGTTCGATTTTTTGACCTAAATTCGATTTTTGACAAAAATTCATCATTTTTAGATGATGAAAGACAACAACCTCGTCCGGCATCTCGACGCTTGTGAAACCATGGGCAATGCAACCACCATCTGTTCCGATAAAACCGGCACCCTCACCACCAACCGCATGACAGTCGTCAAATCGTACGTCAACGGCCATTATTATGAAAGCGAAGAGGCTCAACCCCACCGTGACCAGATTCCCCAGCAAACGGCCGAAATTCTTGCCCAAGCTATTTCAATCAATTGTGCTTACAACAGTATGATCGTCGAACCAACCAAACAAGGAGAGCGTGCGCAACAAGTTGGAAACAAGACGGAATGTGGGTTATTGGGCTTCGTTCAAAAAATCGGCCATGACTATGCAGAAATTCGGAAAAATTTCCCCGAAGAAAGTCTTGTCAAAGTCTACAC
>JAQGBS010000004.1:0-48650 GCA_034698545.1 Acrobeloides obliquus | reverse complement strand
TTAAGGGTCAAACAAAGGTTTTCACGCTTCGGGAATGCGCGCAATCGATTTTTCGCATAAAATTACCCCTAGATATGACATTTTGCAACAAAAAAATAAAAATTTTTTTCGGAAAATTTTTTTTTCAGAGAATAAGCCATGATTGTCTCCCCCCTTTAAGAGTTTACTCCGAATTTTTGTTTTTCTGTAGTGGGATCTAGGAATCAATTGCAGTCGTTATTTTCAGCTGAAAAATTGCTTTAGGACTTTGCCCATTAAAATGGGTAAATATGTAGAAAACCGTTTTTGGATTATTTCTAAGTCTTCTTGAAGTCTAAATTAAAAACGGATAGCATCTTCCTGTAGTAAAGTATGGTCAAGGAATCAATTGACTGTTGTTATTTTCCGGTGAAAAACTGCAATGTTTTGGCAAAATACTCATTGGGTACCCCTATGTTCATGTCAAAAAAAGTACTCGTGGCGGTTCTCAAAATTTTTTGCTTTTGCTTCCTACGTAAAAGTTATGAGACGATCTTTCAGACCCAAGATGATACATTTTGTGCTCCAGGCCCGCAGAGACGTCTCTCAAAGAAAATTTTTTCACACGTTTTAATGTATTTTTTGGTATTCTTTAACATTAAATTCATTTGGATATTGATTATGACCTGACAGTTGGAAATAGTAAATTGTTAGGAATTTCGGCAAGGCAGTATCCTTGTATAACGACAAAATTTTGTGGAGTAAATATTAGTTTAAAAATTATTATGCGTAATGAAAAATTCGATAGCATTCACCTGACTTTTCCCTTAGGAATATTCTAATTTCTATATAAATTTTGGTTGTAAAGATGGACAAGTCATCAGTGGAAAATCTCTAGTATCCAAATTTAAATTAACTGTTGGAAAAAGAATGGCAAAGAAAAGCTAATTTACTTACTGGTTATACTGTATTAGATGATTAGAATTGTTATCATGAGATCCAATCATTTCGTAAAATCGATTCTTGATTTGGCAAAAGACTAAACAAGCAAATATAAAAAGGAAACTGAACCCGAAGTTTCTAGGTTTGCTAAAATGTCTCAAAATATATAACAAACATTTTACAGGTGTGTCAAATATATGTAAGCGTGTTTTAGTTAGATGAATATGATTAAAGGCCAAGTACACACAACTGAGTCTGTCTTTTTGCCGCTATGAACTCGGATTTCCACAACTTTAATAAAGCATCTTTAGCAAAGGAAACAATGAGATTCTGGTGTGGGTGATACGCGATTCCAATTAACATTGAATCATGAGTCTAAAAAATGAGTAAAAAAGTTACAAAATTTATGAAAAAACATTGAAAATATTTATAAAAGGTAGCTTTAGGTACTCCACCCAAATTTTTTTTTAAAATTATTTTAAAAATGCAAATTTTTCAAACAAAAAATCAAAATTTGTAAAATATGCCCAGAAAATGCAAGTTGATTATAAATGACAATTGTTGGTATTTTTGTTTAAAATAGGCGGTTTTAAATATTTTTCAAAAAACATTTTGAATGGGGCGTCTAAATTTAACTAGCACCTTTTTAAAAAAAAGCTTTTAAAAAATTTTAAAAACGTAGATAAAAGTCGAAATTATTCATTTTAGAATTAATGGGTAGCAAACGAATAATTTAAAAAAATGAATTTCCAACTAAAGATTTCATTTTTCCTCATTATCGGAATTAAATTTTGCAAAAAAACTAACATAAAATGTCCATGATAAGAAACGGAGCTATTTCAAATCCGATTATAGCGTTCGAACGTACACTTTATAAGAAATTATTGGCGTTGGTATTAGATGCCTGTTTTTAAAATTTTTCGAATTATAGCACTTTAAAGTTTTCGATATATGTATTACTGTAAGGTATTACATAGGATAGTTATTCATGAGCAATCTCATTTTCTATCCATCCAAACATCATAATCGATCACTCGCTGGATTCCTAAGAAATAATGCTACATGTTTCCCTTATTCATATTTGTCTGGACTTTAATATTTTTTTGTAAAAACACAAAAATACATATTTTTAGTCAAATCTTAAAGTGGAATAACAATCGGTGTCAAAAAAATTTTTTTGAAAATTTTTGCAAAAAATACATTCCTAGGGGTAATTTTATGCAAGAAATCGATTCCGCACATTCCATGAAAATGCTTCCTTGACCCTGATTCAGGGAAGGGATCGAAAAAAACAAACTCGCTTCAATACACCCACTTCATTCCCTGAATCAGGGTCAAGGAAGATTATTCTACGTAAATGCGTAGAATCGATTTTTCGCATAAAATTTTCTTTAAGGATGTATTTTTTACAAATATTTTCAGAAAAAACTTTTCTCGGAGGACGGGCTCAGATTGTTACCAAAATTTGGTAGTTATGTGTAACTTTTAAAATAATCATTTAGTTTCGGATATAAGCCGTATGATAGAAATATCACAGCTACAAATCAAGTTATTGCCAACTTCTTCACATTTGGTGAAGGTGGACACAATTTTCACCATGTGTTTCCACAAGACTTATGACTATAAAAACAACCAATCCAGAAATGATTGCAAAGAAAGAGTTGCGTGAAAAAGCGGATGGTGACAAATGTGGAAATACCAAATTTGCATAATGTTTTGGAATTTTATCACCATATTATAATTACTAATTTTAGATTATTTTTATATTAATAAAGTTCTTTTTATATTTATTGGCAATAAATTATTGTATTGGCAATGAATTATAATAAAAATTTGTAGAAATATTTGCTTGACTTTATGAATAAGAAAGTTACATTTCTATAAGGATTTTATAATAAGGGTAATTGTTAGAGACGCTGAGATATTTTCATATTTTCAATTAAATCTATGTATTGAGACAAAAGTCGAACAGGCTTTCTTATCAAACAACAGGAGTTACTCCCAAATTACTGGGGCTTTTTGTGCATGTACACGTCCGGGGCCAGAGGATTCCACATGCTCAAGGCATGAAAACCGAACTTAGAAGCTCCGAGCCCCACATTGCTTAACTTGCAAGAACGGACAGTCCGGTGGAGATGAGAGAACTATGCTTTCTCTATGTATCAACGACATGCACTAATTACATATGCTAATACGCACTAATTGTGAACGGAAATGAACTTTCGCTACGAAGGAATCAGCGAAAGATTTTTTGCTTGCAAACTGATCGTTTCAATAACCAAACTGATTCAGACAATTTTTACACAAAACCTTCATTGCAACGGACTTCGTTAGGACGAAGTTCGTTTCAACGATTTTTCATTCTTCACTTATTTGTACAGGCGCAGAAATTCCAATGTACATATTTTTATGTGTTAACATTCGTGAAAAATAATAAAAATTATTTTTTTTAAATCAACTTTCCACCAAGTCCGGAGAAAATTGATTTTTTCGGTCCCTGACTCGGGAATTATTTTCTGCTGTATTTACAATATTTTTATTCTTTGCTGTTGAGTTTGTGTCTTATGCTCATACTTTTATCTATTTTTATTTAATTTATTGCTTATAGAAAGTATGGCATTAAGGTGTGTCAAAATAAATGAATAATTTTACAGCCCATTTAACAAAATCGCATGATCTGCCATTCTTTTGACTCGAACATATAAAAAAATTCGTATGTGAATATGTATTAATTGTTATATTTTATTTCTTAGCAATAAATTTTATGATTCTAATATATTTCTTTTGAACAAGTACATTGTAAACAAAAAATCATAAAAAGAAACTTAAAAACTCAAAAAAATTCTAGCCGTAACAAAACATAGATCTTTAGACTCCAAAAAAGTAAATTTTCGAAAAAAGTTCTAAATGGCGTCTTTAGCCTGTTTTTTCATACTTTTTAAGCCAAAAATTATCATAGAAAGCACAATTCTAAGGTAAATTGGTGTTATTCCAAGGAATAATTTTTAATCCCGCATCGATTAAACTTTGAGGAATATGAACCTTAAACATTAAACAAATGTTTCCTAATGACACACACATATAAATACTTAAAAAATTGATGTTATGTTGTAAGTGATATCTCAGTTTGAATGTAGAACCGTTATATAAACTTTATATAAATCCAAAAATGGATTTACAACTAAAATTTTGCATAAATAAAAAACTACGTAAAAATGGCATAAATGAAAAATATGTAAAAAGATTGAAAGCATAAAAAAACCGTCTGATAAATTCCACAATATTAAATAAATTGTGAAGTTGCAAAAAACGTGGATTTTTGGCAAAAGCATAGAATGCATCGCACGGTTTTTTGAAAACTGAGCGCACATAGAACTGAACGCATATTTTTTGAAATCTCGAATAATACAACGAAAAAAATCTTTATTTTATGATATTCGGAAAGTTCATAAAAAATGGAGCATTTTTTGCTTTATATAAATTCTGATTTGTTATAGTTTTCGAGATAATTTCCATTCAAAATTTCAAAACAGTTGTTCTCAGTCCATCGCTCGCACCTTGTGCGGTGCATTCCGTCATAAAATATTTTGAAATCCATTTAATGTACACCCTCAATACAAGAAATAATCATTTTTATGCTTGTTAAAAGTTTAAAAACTGACCACTTTTTCCTTTCAACGAAACTAAAAATTCTTGGTTTTTCTATGTTAATATCAAAAAAGGTTGCTTGTTTATATAAGGAATAAAATTTTAATTTTTGATCATAACTGGCACTAACCGGGCCTAAAAATAGCTTTGCATAAGAAAACCAGAAGAAACGATATCTTCTTTTGGCAAATTCTGGATTATTGTTATGGCGGCTTGGAATCGTTCATCAAACGACATTTTCTATTAAAAAAACTCGGATTGTGAATAAAGTTATTAAAAAAATTCAGATATTACAGTCGAATCTCGTTATAACGGCACCCCTCCAATTTCTCTAAAAAGTATAAAAATTCTTATTTTTCTACAAAAAAACACATATAAAAATTAAAAATAACAATAAAATAATTATCCTGCGCTTTTACTGGGCCGAGATACAGGGGGATCATTTTACATAGGAAATCTCGATTTTTTTTCTAACTCGGTCATTTTGTTGACATTTTCGATGAGTTAACCACATTTTCTCGAAGAATTGGTCATGGAAACTCCAAATTTGAACGAGTTTTTTAGAAATTTGTTAAAAAAGTTTTTTGGTCATTTAGCTTTTTTGTATTTCGGTCATGTTTAAGGCTATTTTGATGGGTTAACCACATTTTCTCCACAACTTTGTAGTGTAGATTCCAAAAAATATCTATTTTTATATTTTTTGATTAAAATCAATCGCATTTTCAAAAATTGGCAAAAATTGCTACCCCGAAGGGGTGCCGTTATAACAAGACTCGACTGTATTAAAATTTATTCTAACAAGTAAACGGACTTTCAACCTTCAGATTTTCATAAAACGAGAAAAGAGGATCTCTGATTTCGGTGTAAAAATGTTAGAATCAGCTGTCCACACGGCTTTTTTATATTAGAAAATTTTTTGTAATTATTAGATTTCTCTCAGAAAACACAAGCCTTTGTCCTGTGGAAATGCACGGGTCCATTTTGGACTCCGTGAAAATACTCCGAGTATATCCTTACATGCACATCTTATCCCCTGGTTGTGACAGAGGGGATAGAAATTTTATTGAAACGTAAATTATGGACAGCCTAAATCGGTGGTGATAAACTAGAGTGATGAACCATTTTTACTCGATTCTTTAAAAAATTAATTAAAAAATTAGAGATATATATCTGAAATAAAAAAAATATATCGAAAATCAGTATTTTTTGCTCGTTTTCGATGAAATTTTTTTTAGTAGTGGGTAAGAGTGTATGCCAAATACGATTCAATCGGTCTTTTTGAGCGAATTCATGTTTTCGTGTCAATATGCAGACTTCAAAAAACCGGGGTTTGTTATACCCCTAAAATGGCTTAAAAATTTGTATTTCCTGAATCAGGGTTAGAGAAATTTTTTCATGCCTCGAAAATGCGCGCAAACAATTTCCCGACTAGGAAAACCTTATTAGGATCGAAAATTTCGTCAAAAATCGAATTCTACACCCAAATATCGACATTTTAAAATTCATTTGCAACATTGAAAAACACAAATTTTTTGAAAAAATCTGTATATTGACACGAAAACATGATTTTGCTTAAAAGGCCGACTGGATCGTGTTCGGCATACACTCTTACCCACTACTGAAAAAAAATTTCATCGAAAACAGATGAAAAATGATGAAATTAGAACATTTTTTGAGCCGCAAATACTTATTGAACAACCCAATATCAAAAATGGCATATTTTGGCAAATTAAAAATTTTCGGAAAGAAAATCATACGAAACAGTTTAGGTGATTTTGATTGAGTAATTTCTCAGCAATCCAACGACACCAAAACCATTGCTGGAGTCCAACTGTACGAGGAGTTGTGGGCTTTTGAAGTATGTAGTACCCGAAATTCGCATAATTAGAGCATGGTTCAAAAACAAGTCCCAAAACCTATCTAAAGGAACTTTTTTTCAAAAAATTTTAGCGCCATCGTGTTCAGCGTGAAAAACTACCCCAGAAACTGTCTTTAGTACGTTGGGCCTTCCGAGTGTTAAAAACCCACCAACCTAAAATTCCGAAACTTTTTCTTCTTCGAGATATAGTCCTCGGAAGTTGGTCATATCGAGCGTACAGCTAAAAATTTCTTTGTGGTGGGTCATATATGACCCAGTCGTCCAAAATGGATTAAAGGGGGGAGGTAAACTTTGCAGCAGCACTTTTGAAAAAAAATTTTTAAAAAATCAATTGCGCGCATCGAAAAATTCTGAAAAAATTTTTCTGGGGTCAAAAAATTGAAAAAAATGCATCAGAATTAGTGGTTATAAGTTTTAACCAAAGGTTAAAAATCGATTGGACGACCAAATTGTAATAGAGCCGATATTTTTATACCATACCTTATAGATCTCACAATTTTAAAACTAAGAATATTTTTTACCAAATTTTTAAACAGAATATCATTTTTTGATGCGCTTTCGAAGATCACGTTTGTGAAATTTAAAAATTCCTTCTAGATAAAGATTCAGGGATTTTCGCTTTAATAACCAGACTACTTTGAATTCAAAAATGTCCAACTTTCAATTTGATTTAGAACTTCAGGAAAACATTTTTAGATATCGCTTCTTTTGCAAAAAGTAGTCAAAAAATCATGAATTTTCAGAATAAAATCTTTTTTAGCAATATTTTTCCCGTAGAGTATTCCTTTAAATGATGTAGGTAAACTACTTTTTTTTATTAAAGACTTTACAAAATAACAAAAACAAAAAAATCAATTATTCTCTAAATGTTTATATTATTCTTATTTTTGTTTCTCATATTCATTTAACCATTTTTTCTGATAGGTTTCTATAAAGAATCTCCAGAAAAGAATGAAATACGAGAAATATACAAGCATGCTGATGACCAAGGTTGGCCAATCGTTAAAGCAAATCCGTTCACTAAAAACGATTTATAGTTCTTTTTAAAATAAAAATCACAACTCCAAAGCTTTAATCAGACTAACATAACAAATTATCAACATTCCAATAATAAATTGAACAATTTGAAAGATTGTAATACATTTAGCAATTTTTCGAGGAACCTTTATACCTGCCGTCATGAAAGCATAATAGGTATACATAAGAAAATGAGTCGCATAATTCAAATTAGCAAACCATCTTGCGACTGCTATTTGTTTAGGAGCTTAATTTGAAAATAAACAGAATAATTTAAAAAATATAAAACCTGCATTCCAGACAAAAAGAAGAACGGTGGTATGATGATAAATATGAAGAAAGGGAATTGAACGCTTTCTCAGCACTAAGAATATAGTATCACCAAGTTCAACGATCTTTGATATTGTAAAGAAAAAATACCAGTCACCAACGACCGTGTTCAATTGACCCGTGTAACAGAATGAATGGTATAGACTTTTACCAAAAATACTATACCGAAATTCTTCGCCCATACGTATAGAACTAAAATTTTAAAATAAAAATGTTTTTTTATTGTTTAAGCAAAAATTTAAAGTAACACTCTATGAAGGAAAAATATTATCTAAAAAAATATTTTATTCCAAAAATTCATGATTTTTTGCTCATTTTTTGCAAAAGAAACCATCTCTAAAAATTTATCTCTAGAGTTCAATATCAACTTAAAATTTGTGCATTTTTAATTCCAAGTGATCTGGTTATTACAGCGAAAATCCTTGAACATTCGATCCTGAATGAAATGTTAAAAATTATAAACGCCATTCAAGAGTGTAGATAGAGCGATTTTCCGATTTTTAAAGTGTTCAAAAGTTACTTTTTTTACTCTATCTTCCGACTATAAGGGCCTCTTTATAATTTTTTTCGATTTTTTGACATTCATATGCATATATCTCCTAAGCAGTTTCGAAGTTCCGAGATTTGCCTCGAGCATGGCGTCGTTGGAATGCTGATAACAGGAGCTAAATTTAAGGCCAATGAATAGATGGCACTCGCCAACCAATAGGAAGATAGAGCAAAAAAGTAACTTTCGAACACCCTAAAAATCGGAAAATCGCTCTATCTCCTAAACCATAACAGTTTGACAAGAACATAAAAAATGTAGTAGAATTCATGAGTAATTCAACGACACCAAAACCATTTGATATGGATCTATGGTTTAGGAGTTATGATTTTTTAAAGTTTACCCTGTATTTTACAAAGATGACTTCCCGCATCTCAGTATGGTTAGGTCGGATCGAAAACTTCAAATTCATATTTTTCGACCCCAAAAAGGGGGATGATGTGTTTAAAAAATTTTTGAATAATTTTTTTACTACGGCCACCATAGGTTCGAAGATATCGTCTCTTAAAATTTTCTACTATAAAAAGTCCTAAGTTTTCACTTTAATAACCAGACCCTTTTTAATTCAAAAATTCTCAAATTTCTTTTTAATCTAGAATTTCACAGAAAAATTTTTTGACATTGGTTCTTTTGTAAAAAAATGCTCAAAAAATCATGAATTTTCAGAATTACATATTTTTTACAATTTTTTTCTCGAGTAAAGCATCCCTTTAACATTTTCGACAACCAATTATAAATTAAACCTACCCTAGTATACTAAATATTGCCAGAGAGATGTTCCATAAAACCAATAAATTGTCAATTTTATAAGCCGATTTGTTTTTCATCCAATACTCGAGTAGATAAACTGAAATGACATAAACAATTGCTAAGATGTAGGTCAGATATCCATAAGTCAGCAATAAATCTAACACATAAGTATGGTTAATTTTCAATTCGAAAGGTAATACAAATGAGCTTAATAAAAATTTAATAAACTCTCGAAAAAATTTATTTACTTACTAGTTATACAAAATACGTGGGATATCATTATCATTATATTCCATCATTTTGAATATATCTTATTTTTTTAAAGTATGGATGAAATTCTAAAAACTTTAACCAATTTTATGGTACATCCAACAATAAAATTTACTTCAGAATATATCCATTAAATATAGTCTGATGCCTTTATATTTATGCAAGCAAAATGTTGCTAACGATAATAAAGGTGCAGCATTGATACATTTTTATGCTTTATAATAAAAAGATCGTTATTTCAGCATTTATGGATCAAAGTACAACAATGTAATAATGCTGCACCTATATAAATTTTAGCTCTTGAAAATACAAAGGCATCCGACCATATTCAATGGATACACCCTGAAATATGTTTTACTATCGTATAAACTGTAACATCGTTTAAAGGGACTCTCTACTAGGGAAAAATGTATGCTAAAAAATATTTTATTCTGAAAATTAATATTTTTTAGCATTTTGCAAAAGAACCAATATCTAAAAATGTTGTCCTGAATTTCTGGACAACAAAAAATTATCACCTATCGGTAATCCCTACGTCCGTCTTGTACTTTAATCGGTCGGATGACACACAAGTGTTAATCACAGTGTGTGTAGTAGATAAATACACCGCCAAGTATTTACCAATTAACGGGCATTAGTTGTAGTTTCGGTAGCACATTCTCATCACCGATTTAGACTGTCCAAAGCTTACGTTTCAATAAAATTTCTATTCTCTCGGTCATAACCAGGGGATAAGACGTGCATGCAAAAATGTACTCGGGGTATATTCACGGGGTTCAGAATAAACCCGTGCATTTCCACAGGACAAAGGCTTGTATTTTCTGAAAGTAGTCTAATAATTACAAAATTGTTTTTTCTACCATAAAAAAAGCCGTATGAGCAGCTGATTCTAACATTTTTTATACTCAAACCAGAGGTTAGCTTTTCTCGTTTCATGAAAATCTGAAGATCGAAAGTCCGTTTACTTGTTAGGATAAACTTTTTTAATATCTGAATTTTGTCAATAACTTTACTCACAATTCGAGTTTTTTTAATAGGAAATGTCGCTTGATGAACGTTTCCAAGCCGCCGTAACAATAATCCAGAATTTGCCAAAAAAAGGTATATTTTCTTCTGGTTTTCTGTATGAAAAACTATTTTTAGGCCCGGTCAGTCCCAGTTATGATCAAAAATTAAAATTTTATTCCTTATATAAACAAGCAACTATTGGTGATGTTAATACGGAAAAACCAGGAATTTTTAGTTTTATTGAAAGGAAAAAGTGGTCAGTTTTTAAATTTTTAAAAAGCATAAAAATGGTTATGTCTTGTATTGAAAGTGTAATTAATGGAATTTCAAAACAGTTCGTGAAGTTAAAGAAGGGAAGCTATTTATATACCAAAATCGAGTTTTCTGAAAAATTTTTTTAAGATATCATATGGTCTTTATAGTTTAGTTCATGCATTTTCAGAAAAATTTTAGCGTGGAACCATTGATTTAGAGAGTATTAGTTAGGATCTTTATAGGTACCTCTAAAACCTGTTTTTTTCAAATAAATTCAATTTTTTACAAAAGAAAAGAATATGACAATTGGATTGTTTTTCTTTATGGTTCTCCTTTATGTTTTTCCCCAAATTTTTTTAATTAAAAATTTTTGAAAAAAATGATAACGGTCCCCCATTGATTTATGATTTTTCATCAAAAACGACAAAAATTTCCTATTTTTCACCAAAAAGATCCTAAATTTTTCATTTTTTTCTACAATAATTGTAATTTTCAAAACATTTTTTTCAGCTTAAAAACAAGTGTTTCTCAAAAATTTTTGTTTTTTTCTTGTCAAGTTTGGTAAAAACTAAAGTTTTTCACCAAACTTGTCTAATTTTTTCCATTTTTCAACAAAAAATCTTCAAATTTGACATTTTTAAACCAAAAATTATTCATTTTCTAATCATTTTCACCATATAAATAAGCATTTGCGCCTGTCGGCGCGAAAAACAGAGGATTAAATTGATTTTTGTAATTTTTTTTAAAAACTTTGCCTTGATCCTCCTGATGTTTTTGTCCAAATTTTTGAAAAATTTTCGAAAAAAACATAATGGGGGGGGACCTTTATGATTTTGGGGTTCGACCCAAAAGTTACCTCCTCCCCTAAAAAAATCCTGGATACGGCATTGTCTTAAGGGCTTTGTATCCCCCTTAAAAAATTTCTGGCTACGCCACTGGTTAGACATAATAAAAATTTTGCATTTTCATAAAATTTATGCAAAATTTCTATTATCTCTGTTTAAAGTAAAGAGACGAATTCGCACGAATTTGGGGTAGATAGATCGATTTCTACACGGAGAACCCCTCTCGGAACACCAAAAATAGCCATCATCGTAGGGGTACCTTCTGGTGGTCAAAATAAATTCCTTCAAATTTGAGTTTCCCAAGTCAAACCCCTGGGTATCAAAATTCAGACAATTTGGATCACTTTAAAAAAAATCGATTTTTTCATGAAAACCGATTTTGGCATATAAATGGCTCCCCCTTTAAATGTCGTGAATTTTGATTAAAAAACCCACATCTTTTGCGACTTTACAACTCATTTAACATTGTGAAATTTATTAGTCTCCTAAATGTTCGACTAAAACTTTTTTTATAGAAAAAGTTTTATTATGTGAATTTTTTAGGGATGCTTGGAAAATCATAGAAGGATTAAGTGCTGATCAAGCAAAGCAGCAATATATCGAAGATTGTATAAAAATGTTTGATCAAATCTGTGAAGCAAAGCAATTCAATATCTCTGAATGGCTAGCTGAAAATAAGATTGAAGATTTAATCAAAGAAAAGCTAGCACTTTTCGGAAAAGTCATTTGAGCTATTTAATCAATTTTTTATCATAAAATAAATTAATTTATAGAAATAAAAATGATTTTTCTCATCTTTAAAAAAAATTATTCCCAGCGGTATTTTTATACAAAGAAACAAAAACCTGTTAATATTTTTCATGAAAAATTGTCTAACAAATATATAAATTAATTTAACTTAAAAATAAAATCAATTTTTTAAGTATTTTTTCTGTGTGTCATTAGGAAACATTTTCAAACCAATTTTCTAGTCATGTTCACTGAACTTTTTTGTACTTTTGTGTTATCTGTAGCAGTGTTGTTCCTTGGAACTCGAGGAACCAACTTTAACATGCATTTATTTTATCTTTATCTGAAATTTGAAACCTTTACCAACATGCCAGGCGTTAACCTCTATGTTTCATACCTTGTACAAGTTTAACGCTAGTTATTAAAAGCTAAAGGCAATTAAAGGTTATTAAAGGCGTAATAACATTTAATAGCCTTTAGTGACCTTTAATAACTTGTGTTAAACCTGTACAAGGTTTCGAACATAGAGATTAACGCCTAACGAATAGCCTGGAATGTTGGTAAAGGTTTCAAATTTCTTATGAGTCCCCCTCAATCGCGATGAATGATCGGACGGGCCCCATACAATAATCAAACACGTCCGGTCCTATCGATCTAAAAAATCTGTTTTTACTTGAGTATGAGCATATTGCAATTTTTATTGGAATTTTATTAAGTGCAATTTTGTTTTATTAGTGCTGTTTTACCAAAATTGTCAAGGAAAATATTCTCTAGAGCAGCACCTCATTCATTCGCGCTGGAGTGTCGTCACATTGCCGAAAAAATTATTTATTTGTGAATCCATTTTTTGAGATTTTATAAAATTCTTGACCATCATATATTTTATGTTCTCGTTCCATTTTTTGGCGTTTATATTTTCCTTTTTCTATTAATTATTTTTTGCTCTATTCTCTTCCTTCAAAAATGATTCATTTTTGGTTTATTGTAGTTTGAAAAAAGGTCGGCAAAAACATTTTTTCGGAGATTAGTCCCTGGTTATTATCCCTCTTTAAAAGAGATAGTGGAAAAATTCAAAAAATATTATCCGTTATTTCTTAAGAGTTTATTTTCCTGCTATTTCTTACGAATTTGATGTTCATTTTTTCAAAAACATATTCTCGGATTTTCGAGATTTTTGGGGTACTTTTGTTTTTCTATATGCAATAAAAAATGGCGTTTTTATTTTTTTATAATCGAAAAAGAATTTTTTGACAATTTTATGATTTAAAATTATGGTTTTCAAGATTTATGTTATTAGCTATAAAAATTGCTCGTTATTTGATGCATCTTAGGTGTGTCAAAACATAAAATATTTTTTGTATTGTTGCTTTATCACATTAAAAAATCAAACTAGATGTAAGATCTAAAAACGAGAATAATAACAAACCTTTGTTATCTTTTGTAAATATAGAAAGCCAAACCTATATAGCCATAAATATCTTAGATAAGTACAAACGTTAGAATCGTTAAAAAAAGCTATTATACAATTCTACAACTTTTACATATATCATCGAGATAAATTGTTGGATATTATAACACTTTTTATTTAGGCAATTTTGGAGCTACTACACACCAGTGGTAGAACGTAATGAAAATTTTTCCGTAAAACGTAATTTTACAGAATAAAAAAATGTATGATGTATGATTGTAATATAAATATAATCTTTTAGTCCTTTAAATGCCGGCTATATGAAATACACACTTTCTGACAAAAAAACTTGTATATTTGGAATAAGAAAACTTTGCTGATTCAAAAGAGGCCGGTTTTATAATTCTAGGTTTTATTTGAATTTTTCCCATATATAAGACAGCTGGCATATAGAATGCCTATATATGGGACAGCCGGCATATCGAGTACTATACGGGATAGTCGGAATACAACTCAAAATATTATAATAATGCAAGTTTCATCGTTTTTGACCAAATTGATCAATTTATATTCAATATTTGGCAATACAGTGCTATAATATCCAACAATAAAAATTGGGTTTAAAATACAAATAGCACATTATACTCTTGTGTGCCGGCTGTTCCATATATGGGACAAGATTTTGAAAGCTGTATATCTCCACCAATATAAATCAAATTTCCATAATTTTTTTATATTTTAAAATTTCTTGTTGGTGTTGAAAAAGTACAAAAATTAGTTTTTGAAAAAAAATTTAAAAAGACATTGGGCATATTAAAAAAAGGCTGTCCAATATATAGGCATTCTATATACCGGCTGTCCCATATATGGAACAAATTTCAGAGTCAATTTATTCTATACATATGCTACATACAATTTTGCTTCCGGTTTTATTTGGATGATTAGCGTTTAAATATATGGGAAAAATATGAAAAAAATTTTTCGACTTACTTCACTTTACGTAAAACTCCAGGCCGCACTTTTTGAAAATAGTTCCTCCCAGTTTCCAGAGACACTGTCTTAAATAGAGGTATAGTATGTAACTATAAGTCATCAATTATTTATAGTTTAAAAAATTATTTTATTGTTGTATAAATTTTAAAAAATTTAAAAACTATTGTAAAAGTTATAATAAAACTAAAACGTATGGGGTCTGAACCAGCATTACTTTTTTTTAAAGTTTGACATCTTATCATGCACAGTGGGTGGGAAGGTCCTTCCATCCCTCCTATAAATCATCATTCCATCAAAATTTATGCATCTACTGATCTGATGGAAAAAATATGAGATTATTGAAAAAAATGAAAAATTTTTTTAAACAATTTCCAAAATTTGCCGGAAAATAACGAAATTGTTTAAATCTTCCATCCATCCATTCATATACCTATTAGGTTTTCTCGCTACTGTACATGTATGCCAACAAAAAAAGGGTTAAAATTACAATTCTAGAAGTTATACATCATTTTAAAGGTAACAGAATAACAAAATTTTAGGCGTAGATATTAACAAATTAAAACATTTTTTGCTTATCATATTTATGGACGAATTTTTGTTGATAAGTTTTCATAAAATACTCCCAGAAAAGCACATAGTATGAAAAGTACATAAGAATTCCCAAGATTAAAGTTGTCCAATCATTATAACAGGGCCAATCACTACAAAAATAATTATATACGAGTATTTCCAAAATAAAAACTACCTGAACATTTTAACACAACCTGCACTGACAATAGCACATATACCAATAATAAATTGTATTAATTGAACAAGTGTAACACCTTTAGCAATTCTTCGTGGAACTTTTACTCCGGCCGACATGCACATATAATAAGTGTACATAGCACTATGTGCCATATAATTCAAATTAACAAACCATCTTGCAAGTGCAGCTTGCTTAGCAGCTTAATTTCTTTATTAAAAAATAGTTTTGCTCACTAATCTACCCGAACTCCAAGTAAACACAAGAACCGTGCAATGATGATAAATATGAAGGAAAGAAACTGGGCGCTTTCTTAACACCAAAAATACTGTATCACCTAATTCAACAAATTTAGATAACCCAAAGAGTATAGCCCAGTCGCCAATAATGGTGTGCATGGATGCAGTAAAACAAATTGATTTATAAAAACTTTCGCCAAAAATACTAAACCCAAATTCTTCGATCGCACGTATTGTTCTAAACGTTTTTTTACAATTATAATTACATTCGATTTCAGCTTATTTAAATTTTTAATTACCCTAAAATACTGAACACAGCAAGAACAGCGTTCCATATAACTAGAACTTTTGAAATCTGATAAGGAAGCTTGTGCTTCATCCAGTACTCAAGTAACTTAATCACAATAACATAAATAAATGCTATGGAAAATGTATAGTGCCAGTACGTTTCAGTCAGATATTGCGCATAAGTGTGATTAATTTTTAATTCAAGCGGTAATGCGTAAACGCTAAATTTATGTTAGTACTTCTTTTTTCAGAGTTATCTTATCAAAAGTTATTTTTACAGGAAAATTTTTATTTATAAAGTCATACATGTAATGGGGTTCGGTCGCATATGATGTTTTATGAGAGGAGGTGTAGGAGGTACAAAAATGGCAAAATTATTATGAAATAATATGCGAATTTTCCATAGAATTTAAAAAGCAAGAATTTTTGACTGTCATTTTGGAACGGAAACGTACATGAACAACGGGAGTCGACGCGTCCAACATGAGATGAGATGGGTCAGGCGTATTTGTGAAGTAAATTTTTGGTCGTATGTTACAGAATTATTTTTTAAAATTTTTAATCATAAGATAAAGGTTCAGGGCTAAAGTTATTAATTATAATTTGCGTATTTTCACCCCATAACAGAAGCAAAAAGAATTGTTATCGAAAAATCATTAAATCATAAAAAGTTATGAGGCAATCTTTCAGATTCAAAAATGGCCCAAAATGATACATTTTGTGTTCTAGGTCCATAGAGTAGTCTCACGAGGATAAAAACGGGGGAAATTTTTCAAGTTTTTCGATGTATTTTTTGGTACTCTTTAACATAAGATTTATTTGGATATCGATTGTGACCTAATAGTTGGAGATGGTAACTTGTTATTAAATATCGACGAGGTGGTCCCCTTCCACCTTTTGTTGTACATGTATATACGGAAAAATAAAACGCCGAAATTTTTTGAATAAAATTATTAGGCCAAAAATTATAGTAGCGCACTAAAGAATATGAAGCATTAACGCGACTTTTTTCCTTACCCAGGATTATTCTAATCTCCATGTAAATTTCGGTTGTAAATTCTTAGAAGAAAACTCATCCGTGAAAAAATCTATAGTATCAAAATTTTTATAAATTAACTGTGGAAAAAAATGGCAAAGAAAAGCCAATTTACTTACTGGTTATACTGTATTTGATGATTAGAGTTGTTATCTCGGGATCCAATCATTTCGTAAAATCGTCTCTTGACTTGGCAGAAGACTGAACAAATAAATATAGAAAGAAAACTGAACCGAAGTTTCTAGGTTTGATAAAATGTCCCAAACTATATAACGAATATTTTACAGGTGTGTCAAATATATGTGAACGTGTGTTTAGTTTGATGAATATGATAAAGATCGAGTACACACAACTGAATTTGTATTTTTTGCCGCTATGAATTTGACCATATAAGAGGTATTTTTATGCGAAAACTAGAATTTTAAGTTATAAAATTATAAAAAAAAAAAATTCTTTTTTTTATTAAAAATTCAAAATGAAAAAAAACATCGAGAGGTACCTATCCTGGAAATTTCAACAAAATGACACTAACTTTTTTTCTTGATATCCAAAAACCGTCAGCAATGGGTTATTTCAATGCGAAATTTTACGAGAAATAACTAATAATCTCAATTTTAATTATATAAAAATTACCTTGGACGGATCAAATGAAAAATTACAATCGTTATTTGATGCATCTTAGGTGTGCCAAAACATAAAATACTTTTTGTATTGTTGCTTTATCACATTAAAGGGACGGTGCGCGCCAATGCATTTTTTTAAGAACAGATTTTCGTGCCAAGAATCAGATCTGAATTGTCATTCAGGCAATATCATAATTTGTAATTGCAAATATAATTTGTAGTTTGTATTTGTGATTGTCTTTCAAAAGCGTTTGTTCCAAATTTCGGCACTTTTTTCACGTTTTTGGTTTTTCACGCTTTTATTTGAATTTTTTCTTCAGAAATTGCATTTTGATGCCGCAGCAGCATGCCATGTGACGCGGCAAGTATAAATCCTGCATAAGAGTAGCAAAAATCATTTGAATTTTTGAGGAAAAATTCAAATAAAAAACGTGAAAAAAGTAAGCGTGAAAATAAACTTGAAAAAAGTAATAGTGCCCAAATTTTGATCTATTACTTTTTTCCCTTTTTTTCCGTTATTACTTTGAAATTTGTGTAAAATCGGGGAAAAAGTTAGGTTTGTTTCGACTTTGTTTTGGTTTTTTATACTTTTTTCGGTTTTGCTCGCTTTTTTGGACATTTTTTCAACTTAGGAATTCATCTAAAGCATCTCCAATTGCATTCGAGCATCTACAATACTCGAATGCAATTTTATACAAATTTTTTCAGGTTCTGAGCCAGCTGGTGTGAAGAAGGCATTTGGATACATTGGAATCAATATAAGATTTTTTTATTATACGGTTTTAATAATTTGATAGTAAAGGATATATTTAAAGGACCATGGTAACGAAAATTATTTCCCAAAAACACGATATTTTTATAGAATCTAAAATTTTAATTTATCTATCAGAAAACGAAAAAACCTTGTTTTCATGGACTTATATGCGTTTGAAAATTGAAAAAAGTAGTTTAGACATTACAGCGAAAACATGGAGCCAGTTTTCCATGCCCAACAACATAAAAATGTTTTTCTCTATTTTGAAGTGTCAGAGTCAGACCACTTTTGAATTTAAAAAACTTTATTTTATTTTTGATCTATAGCTTCATGAAAACTTTTTTAGATATTTGTGATAAAATTCCAAAACATTATGCAAATTTGGTATTTCGACATTTATCACCATTCACGTTTTCACGCGACTTTTTCTTTACAATCATTTCGGAAGTGGTTGTCTTCAAGTCATAAGCCCATCCAATTTTTGCAAAAATGTTAATAACAATTGTTGTTACGTTGAACATTAACGGAAACTCCGATGTTTTGTAGTCTTGTGGAAACGCATGGTGATAATTGTGCCCACCTTCACCGTATGTAAAGAAGTTGGCGATAACATGATTTGTAGCTGTGATATTTCTGTCATACGGCTTATATCCGAAACTAAATGGTTATTTTAAAAATACATACAACAACTTTGTTATCATTTAAATTTATTTAAAAAAATATAAGTTTGTATAAGTTAAAAAATTGCATACGTAATAATCTTACCTATGAGTCACCGAGTTAATTGCCCAAGTACCATTTAGGCTAAGTACATAGCGGAAAAAACCAGCAAAAGTCATAGCTATGACCCAGTCCTCATTAAATACTATCACACAAAACAAAGTTGGAAATATTATGCAAAGAAATAATGACAGCAGCCAATAATATCTAAAATATTTTTTGCCAAACTACATATAGTATGTTTCATGGCTAAATTTAAAAAAGCACTGAAAGCGTGGCCTAGATGGATAACATCAAAGACTTTGACTTTGAAAGCCTAGGTTCAACCCGCTGGGCCGATTTCTTTTTGCACTGCCAAAAATCGATGAAAATTTTTGCCTAAGTATATTCTTATGCAAAAAACACGAATCTGCATTATTTTTTCATAAAAAGCTTTGTAAAATATAGAAAATTTGATTCTTATTCATTTTTAAGCTAATTTTGCTTAAATATAGGTAATTTTGTGAAAAATCTATTTTTCTATTTTAAAAGAGTTTTTAATTAAAAAATAATTGCCAATTCGTGTTTTTTGCATAAAAATACTCCTAGTTTCAAAATTTATTATCATTTTTTGTCAAAAGAAATTGACACGAGCGGAATTCAAAGTCAAAGTCTATTATGCTATATACTAGGCCACACTTTCCATGAATTTGGCCATGAAACAGACTATAACGCATTTAAGAAATTTTTAAAAATATAGCGGCGTTTGTAATTATTTTTTGTAAATTTTGTGTAATTTTTATCATACTTTTTTTGAAAAATCAAGATTGGATCCGAAGTTAAATCTGAGATGTCTATCTTTGCACCATATTCTTTAACACTTTGATGTTTCTTCACTCTTAATAGAATGGGATAAAATTTTAAGAAACAGCTGAATCCTTACAAAAGCCAACCAACATGCGCAAAAAAGAATCCTCGTTTGATGGTATAAGGATCAGCATTACTATCTGTCCATTTATGATGACATCGGTGATCACGAGCCCAAACGATAATATTATCCTATAAACAAAAACAAAATCCTATTTTGGGGGCTAATTTAGATAGCTGGGCATCTGGAGATTATTTAAAAAATGATTGCGATCGAATTTTTTTCAAAAGCAAAATATTTTAGCAAGTTAAAAATTTTGTGCCAAAGGCGCCAGGTACTAACAAATATACGATGAAATCAAATTCAGTCCCGGAAACAGGGTCAGGGAAACGTTTTTATGCTTTGGGAATGCTCAAAATCGATTCCTTGCATAAAATTATCCCTACGAATGTATTTTTTACAAAATTTTCAACAAAAAAATTTTTCGGAAGAGTGGCATGATTTTTGCTCTCCTTTAACTTCGGCAGGGAAGTGTTAATCTTGATTTGAATACTTTATATTTTTAAATTAAATTAGTTTCCATACTTGCATTGCTATACAATTACAAAGCATTAAAATTAAACGCAAAGGCCATTTAGCCTTATAGCTTCTATGCGCCCAGAGGCGATGAGCACCCGCTGTTATACCCATACCACCCAAAGTGGTATAAAGAGTGGCTAAAATTAACAGTAAAATTTAAGAGACGATATCTTCGAACTTCCTTCGGCACTAGGCAAACGGAGTATGTAATATGAATTTTGAACGCAAAAGAAACATTTGAGCATTCGAAATGGTGCGCAACCTTTAAAAGGTCAATTTCGGCCCATATAAATGTTGGACGTTACAGTAACGTTAAAGGTGTATTTACATTTTAATATTTTGAACATAACTCGATGGTTAAATCTAATTTCGATGATCGTGTTGGCATTCAAAAGCTGAGAACGCGAGCTTTCGTTATATTGAGTGTAAGGGTTTATGTTATAGAAAAAGTGGTCGAAAACTTAGGTTTTACAATGGAAATACACAAAAATTTTGTCCCTTGAATGGTCAAAAATTCAAAGATATGGCTTTAGAAAAAAACTTTGTTTACGGGAGCTTCCGATTGGCCCTAAAAATTATTTACAATACCCCTGCTTTGTTTTATGATTGGTCCTGGGTTATCATTATAATGCAATACAGATTATTACTTTTAAAGCTTTTATTTTTGTTTAATGAGTTATATATTTGCCTATTTTAAATATAATAACTAAAAAAGAAGGTGTTCCGAGTATTTCGGTAGAATCGTTAGATGAGTACTGACGCACCCGGGACATTAGGAATATTGAGCTTTTTTTAAAACAGCCATTAAAGCAAATCACGAAAGATATATTTCCCAAAAAATTAGCTGTAATGGAGTCAATTTAGAAAAATAAAATTTTCTACATCCATATTTATGAAACATAAAAAGTACCGGACGCCACGAGATTTGACTCGGGACCAAGCATAAAACAAAATAAGGTGTTGTAGATAAAGCTAACCAGAAAAATACATCGGAACACAATTTTTTCTAGAGGCATTTTCTCTGAATTTTTGACCCCTTGGGGTAACAGAATTCTGATAAAAGTTCCAATTTTTTGACAACTTTTTGCTGCAGATAAACTTTTTAACAATAAGAACCATTACTCCTAATATAAAAGTTGTAGCCCGCGTCTCCAGCTTTCCAACAACACCGAGATCATCAAATTGGATTTAACCATCAAGAGTTATGCTCAAAATCCTAAAGTGTACAAAACACCTGTAACGTTACTGTAACGTCCAACATTCATAGGGAGTGGTATAAAAATAGCGGATTAATCCGTATCCGCATATTTATTTACTGATAGCAGATAAATCTGTGGATAGTATGAACACTTGGATAAATCCGCGGATAATTAAATATGCAGATAAAAAACATCACTTTTGTGCAAGCTAATCGTTAATACGAGACACAAAAATTTTTAAGACATCCCATCTGTAAGATTCGACTTTTGATCATTATAAAGGGGATCTAGAAAAAAGTGTTTCAATATTTTTGTTTCAAAAAATTTTTAATGTATACTAGGCATTAAATGACAAAAATTAAAGATTTTGGCGCAAGAATCAAACGTCTCCGAGATATAAGGAACAAAACTTTCGAATATTTGTCAAAAATTTCTCCTTTTTTCTAATGCACATAGCTCGGCGCGGTTAAATTCAAATTCAATCTCATTTGATTTCTTGAAATATGAGCTAAAAATATTATTTAGACATTTTTATGTCAAATTTAAAAAAATTTAAAACAAGTAAAAAATAGATTTTTTATAGGTCAAAAATCGAAGTTTTAGCCATGTCACCCAGAAAATTTTGAGCGGGCGAAAATATGGTGCAATGTTTTTATCTTGTGCCTGTGCCTATGCAAAAATTTTCCTATTTTGGCCGCTACAAATTTTCTAGGTAGATCCCCATAGAATTAGATTTTTAGATATAATGTGTCTTAATAATATTTGTAAAACGCTTTTAATCTTAACAATCAAAAAATACTTTACTTTTTTTAAAGATGATAATTTCTTGTTTATCCGAATTTAATAAAATAATCCGCGGATTTATCCACGGATAAAATATCCGCGGATAAATCCAAATAAATCCGCGGATAGTATGAACAATTGAGAATAAACTCGCGAATAGCGGATTAATCCGTCATTGTTCATACCACCCATGGGTCGAAATTGACCTTTTTAAAATTTGCGCATCATTTTGAATGCTCAAATATGTTTTTTTTGCGTCCAAATTTCATATTACATACTCAGTTTGCCTAGTGCTGCGGCAACCTCAAAAAGTTCGAACTTTCAAGACATTGCCTCTTAAAACTACAAAAAATCAATTACCGAAAAGAATCGTATTTAACTTTGCAAAGAAAAATTGATAAGCACCATATAAAGCCAAGATATGTAGAATAAGATAGATTACCACATTTTTCCATACTATTTCGTTTTTCTTTTTCTGCAATTTTATTGATTCAAATTTAATTAAACAATTATAACTTTACTTTAATGTTTTCGTTGGTTTTTCTCATAATTCTTGTATGATTTAATCAAAATTTTTTATATGATTGCTAATGAAAGAATTTGAAAATACCTTTGTATGATTTACTTTTTCTAGGCAAAGCCTGAATTATAACTTTTATATTATTAAAGAATCTAAAAATTAGTCTCAGTTATAGTAGAAACGGTGTTTTATTTGCAGAAAATAAAACTTCAAAACGAATTATCGCATAATCTTTGATCATCTTTCAGCAACATTTTTCAATAAAAGATTTAAAAAGATCTATAATTGAGGCCTTTTTTGGATGTTTAGCCAGGGTGTTCACATGGAATTTTCAAAAATACGATTGGACTTCAAAAAATAAGACGAGATGGTTTTTTATATAATTTAGGTATTTATTTGAAAATATTTTAAAAAAGAAACAAAAGCATACTAAAAAAGCAAAAGAAATTTTTTATCACTTGCATGTGTGTGAGAGAGAGAGGGTTAATTATCGAATTTTTCTTAAATAAATTCAAGTTATTCATCTTTATACATTAAAATTATGATATTTTGTTGAAAGCTGGTGTACAGGTGGGCCAAAAAAGTGGATTTTTGTTATTTTTTATGACCCGAAAATGTATTGTTCTAAAAATGACCCTCTAGGGGAAATTTTATGCGGGGAATCGATTGCGCGCAACCCTGAAAATGCTTCCTTGACCCTGATTCAGGAAAAAAATTGGATTTTTGCAGCGAAATTCGTCATTTTTGCAATTTCCAAAACCCAATTTTTTCCCTGACTCAGGCCCAGGAAAGCATTTTCAAAATTTGGTAATGCGCACAACCGATTCCCCAAATAAAATTATCCCAAGAAACATAAAATTACCCTTAGAAAAATAAATTTTTGTTTCCAAAAAATCACAAAAATCCAATTTTTTTGGTCCACCCTCTAGAAATCGTTTTATCACCATAAGCGATGATTTATTGCTACAAAAAAATCAATCTTGTTCAAAATGTTCAAAAATAAGATTTTTGATAAAAAATAAGAAAATAAGACAAAATAAAAAAAATTTCAAAAAATAAGACAATGTGAACACCCTTTAGCTATGTTGCATTTTAAGTATAATATTTGATGAGTATAAGAAAGATTTATTATATTAGACTTAAAGGATTGTAAAAGGAGTGGTTTTATTGAAAATACCGTCGGAATAAAACAAGATTTCACCTAAACGAACTTTAGCCGTTTTTATCTTTTCTTTTATGTCTTGATGGCTATAACTTATCACAAATAAAAACTTTGTTTACCTTAAGGATAGTCTTTTATTAATGTTTTATGTTTACCTATGATTGATTTACAGTACCTTTTTGATTCATCAAATAAATATCCATATAAAGAGCAAACTATACACAAATTTTCAACCAATGATTTTTATTTATATTAATAATGTATGATTATAGCATTAAAATTTTTGTTGATCACATTGACCAATCCATGGGCTTCTCATTGTTTTTAATACTTTTTTACAATTTTTGTTAAAGTAAGTGTTATATAATAACAATCATTATTAATTAAGACCAAATTAATTAAAAATCTGTATATTTTAGTATCGGAGAAAATTGATACACTTTGTTTTACTATGGCCTTTTTGTAAGGACTGATTTGTAAAGTCGGGAAATAATTTCTTAAATATTTTTGTACGTTTTAATGGGTATATTTTGATTTTGAAGAAATTTAATAAAAATTAACGCCTCTTAATTAAAGATATCTCCTCTTAAATACTTATGAACAAATTTTAAGGCATTCCTAGCTGCAATGATGTTTATGAATGTTATTGAAATATCACAACTTTTACGCCCAAAAGATTTTGAATTTGGTGAACTTTTGATTTGTAAACCAATATCCCTTTAAATAATCGCTTGTTTTAGTTATTTTTATATATATTTATTTATGTTAAGAAATATTTACTAAGTTCAAGAATAAATTTTAATACTGTAAATAAAATAATTTAAAGTTTCAAAGCTTTATATTTTATATAAAACTTTATATAAAATTTTAATAAAAATGATTTCTATTTTAGACGGGGTTTCATTGCCGCATTTTTGTAGCCTGAAAACGCTTCTTTGACCCTGATTTAATGAAGTGATCGGTGTTTTGAAGCAAAAATCAATCTTTTACGTATAGAGAGTTATATAAACGTTATGTTGATTTTTGAAAGTGCAATTTTTTGGTTTTTCATTGAATCAGGGTCAAGGAAGCGTTTACACGGTTCGGGAATTTTCACAATCGACTCCCCGCCTACAAGCATGCAACCGGTCTAAACCATGCGCTTTTCAATTCCATTTTAATTCTCTAAAATAATGGTGTTTCGCGTTAAAAATAGATGAAAATTAAGAAGTTTACATACAAAGGAAAAAGAAAAAATACGGTGTAATTTTGTATGTGAAGATTAAAGTGAATGGTGATAATGCATTTCGCTTTACTAATTTCTCAAGCAGGAACACGTTGGCACAATATTCGATGCGATCAAATGTTGTTCGTGAAGTTTTTCGATAGACAAAAAGGCCATTGAGTCAAACGATATAACAACAGAGCCGAAAGAGAACATTTAGGACATTGATTTGAACAATCCTGATCATTCTGAAATGTAACGTCGGCGTCTTGCTCCCTATGACTAAAACCTCTGATTACACGCAAACATCCGCTAAAACGATGCATTTGAATTAAAACATAAAAATTGTGCATTAAAAATCTACATAGTTAAAGGGAGTAACAATCGGAGTCGGTTCTCCGAAAAAATTTTTTTTGAAAATTTTTGTAAAAAATACATTCTTATGAGTAATTTTATGCGAAAAATCGCTCGTATTCCGCGGGGTTAGAGCGAATTTTCGAATTTATATAATGTAAAAAGAGTTTCGGGGCCAAAATCTGGGTCTAAGGGATGAGAAGTATGGGGAAGTGCGGGAAAGTGTTTCCGGGGTTTTTGGGATCGGAAAATTGATTCCCGGGATTATTCTTCAATGAAAAGTGGAACTAAGAGGTGGCAAAAAAACAATAAAATTTCGAAGTGTAAAAATTGGGACACCTGTACAAAGTACGATGTTTGATGACCAAACAAATATAGCGTGGCTAAAAATAGATTTTTTTGCTCTAAAAAATTTTTATTTTGTCAGAAAAAATTTGACCAAATTCTTTTTACACAGCTTCTTTTTAGAAAATTTAGTTTTCTAATTTATAAAGAAAGAAGTATTTTAAAATGCAAACCGAGAAATGCAATTTTTTTACTAGCATAAAATCTCAAAACTCTTGTTTTTTATGAGCCACCCTTTATGAGTACAGTTGCGGACAAAAGTCTTGCCGCCCCCCTAAAAAATAACTTTTTTTAAAGTTTTAAACAATTTCTTTCGCATTTTACTTGTTTATAGTTTAGAAGAAAGACCATGACAAAAGAGGTGTACAGAGAAATTTTAAAGAACTTGTTGCCGTACTGGAAAAGAAACCGTTTCATATTCGACGAATTTCAGCAAGATAACGACCCCAACCACACATCGAAGCTTCTAAAGCGCTGGTTCCGGCATCTAAGAGTTAACATCCCGGTAATAAAGTGGCCGACTAAGCTCAGACCTCAATTCTATCGAGCACCTGTGGAAGATTTTGAAGCGCCGCGTTAGTGGAAGAAAATTCAACAACAAGAACGAGCTATTCCAAACACTTCACGAAGAATGGAATCGAATACCAGTGGATAATCTAAGGGGCCTTGTGGAGTCGATGCCTTAAAGAATGAAGGCCGCTATCAAGGCTAATGGATATTCCAGTAAATATTAAACATTTTTTTGTTATGATGGCATGTTCGTTGTATTTTTTGTTGTTTATTGGTGAATTTTTGTGAAAAAATAAATTTTTATGTGATTTTTAAGGGGGCGGCAAGACTTTTGTCAGCAACTGTAGTTGTCAAAAACGGTTTTTAAAACTATTAATGCGATTGTAGGTACGTTTTGAACTTTAAGTCCTCAAATAGATCCACACCCTTTCTAAGAAAATGGTTATGCCACTGCAATAAACTTATTATGAATTTATTGTCCAAAGCTTTTTATTTCCTTAAATGCAATAAAAAATTTCTTTATTTATACAACTAATGTTGATTTTTAATGTTACAAAAGATATAAAAAATGACCTAGGAGTACCGTTTTGAGTTTGATCAGCATTGAGGCTGATTAGCATATACTTTTTCCATTGCATAATAAAAAAAACCAGGATTTATTACCCATAAAGGTTTATGACATACTTTTGATCTATAACAAAAAAGTTAGATATCGTTTCTATTATAAAACTTTTATAGAATATTTAATTGATGGATAATAAAACTGGATCAGCATGAAATATCTTGAGGAAGAATACACCCCTCGGTTACTGTAATTACATTTATTTATATAAGTAAGCCTAAGCAAAAAATATATTATTCTCATATGAATTATAGAAGAAAATATGAGGCATTTAAGTATAATTTTAATTCTTTCGATTTTAATTACAAGGGTGAGTTTTTTAAATTCTATTTAGTAGCAAGATTTAAGAGGCGATGTCTCGAAATTTTGAACATTTTGGAGATCCCGCGGAGCTAGGCTTAGGCAAACTGAATATGTGAATTGGGAATATAAAAATTTGGCTCAAAAGAAACACCTTTGTGCATTTAAAATGATGTGTAATCATCAAAAATGCCCATTTTGGCCTTCTGTAAGTTTTTTACACTTTAGTATTTTATGCATATCTTTTGAAGGTTAAATCCATTTTTGATGATCTTGGTATCATTTGAAAGCTGAGGACTATAACTTTTATGTTGAGTGTATGGGGTCATGTAATAAAAATGGTCGAAAAATTAGATTTTTTGCAAAAATTCGGTTTCTTTGACAAAAACTCAAAAGAAATGGCTTCAGCCAAAAAGTTTGTTCCGACGCAACCCCCAGTACAAAAAATTAGCCGAATTAGATCTACTATAAAAGTTTTATCTTAAAAATAACATTTGCGGGGGTTTATACCATCAAATTCAGAACCAAAAAAAAGAATTTTGAGGGTTCGAGATTTGGTTCGGGATCAAGCATAAAACAAAGTAGGGGTGTTGTAGATAATTTTTAGCGCAAAATAGAGATCCATGTCGGAACAAACTTTTTGGCTAGAGCCATTTCTTTGAATTTTTGAACGAGTCGGGGAAACGAATTTTTGTAAAAAAACCTAATTTTTCGACCACTTTTTATTACATGACTTCATACGCCCAACATAAAAGTTATAGCCCTCATCTTTCAAATGACACTAAGATCATCGAAAATGGATTTAACCTTCAAGAAATTTGCACAAAATGCTAAAGTGTAAAAAACTTGTAGAAGGCCAAAATTGTCTAGAAGCCAAAATGAGCATTTTCGAAAGTTGCAATCCATTTCAAATGCACAAATGTTTCTTTTGGGCCCCATTTTCATATTCCATAGTTTGCCTAGTTCCGCAAGAAGTTCGAACTTTCGAGATAGTCTCTTAAAACATGGTCGCATATCTTGTAAAAATGGTTCAAATTTAGTTAAAAATAATATTTATGATCAAACATTTTTTTCAAAAAGTTTTCAAAACATAAGTGAGGTTCTATAATTTTTGACCTGGTGGGGTTCAAACCCTGCTCGTCAATATGAGTTTTTGATTTACTTGTTCCTAAGCTATGCATCCGTGCTTTTTTGAAACCTTCACTGAAACAGAATTTATTATTATAAACAAAAAACTTTATATGTTTTAGGGATTATGCATTGAAGGTGATGTGTCGGTAGGAATTAACTCGGACCTCGTGAAAGCATCGTCTAATGTTAAACTTGATAACAGTAAGCAGTTTTATATTTAAACTAGTCAGGCGGTGCTTTTACACGATAAAGTTGACACCATAAATTGGTACTAAGTCTTTGGTTGCCGCGACGGTTACCAATCAATGGGAAAAATTTTATTGGTCAAATCTACTTCATTTTTTATTTTGAGAAAATTCGAAAATTTTCCCAATGGAAAAATTTTTTTCCATGAAAAAAATATTTTTCGAATTTTCGAAAAATAAAAAATGAAGTAGATTTGACCAATAAAATTTTTCCCATTGATTGGTAACCGTCGCGGTAACTAAAGACTTAGTACCAATTTATCGTGTCAACTTTATCATGTCAACTTTATCGATTCAACTTTCGTGTCAACATTATGTACCTCGTTCAGATGTCTTAAAATCAGAGGTTTCGTTTATTTAATAAGGATAATCTTACCAAAGGCAATATAAATTAATTACCATTTAATTAGTTTATATTGCCTTTGGTAGAAAATATAGATATAGATTAGGGTGAGACACTGTAATTTGTATGTGAAAAAAAGGATTTTGGGATAATAGCTAAAAATATTATTTTTAAACAAAAAAATTTATCAAAAGATACTATTTAGTAAACAATTTTAAAAAAATTATTTTTTAAAAAGAATGGAAATTAGAAAACTTAAAAGAAGATAAATTTTCAATTTTTCATGAACAAGAAGAGGCGTTCGTTTGCCCTATACCTCTCGCTCTATGTCTACTTTACTGGTGATATATGAAATTCCCGATAAGAGATCTACAATGCTCCCTCGATATAGTGACGCCTCTAGGGGGTGTCACTATATCACTATATCGAGGGAGCACTATACAGTGCAATTTGAACGGATTCTTATCTGCATATCGAGATTTTTAGAGGGGGTCACTATATCGAAGGAGTACTGTATTCCCCTTTCCTCTACACATCCCACCAAGCTATGCCACTACCCCTTTCCTAATGGATCTTTGGCATGATAGAAAAATACCTCGTTGTTCCCCAAGGGTATTCTTTAATTTTTTTCAATAATTTTAACCAAATTACCTTGATTGACAAAGGCGATTTTTTTTAATTTCAAAATTGTGGCCAAAGTTTCCCTGGGGCCTTTAAATTACTTAAAACTATTCGCGCCAACACCAACGTTGCCTGATCTTTTGAGGTCTCATGAGATGTTCGCTTGTTGGGTCTACGCATGAAAGATGCCCAGCTCGCAAAGCGCCCTTTGCGAGCTGGGCATCTCGTCGCACTTTGACCAGGGGCCTCACTGCGTTTCATGCGAGCCCATTTTTTCTTGCATATGGAGCAAGATTCTCCCCCCCCCCCAATTGAGGAGAAGGGGCTTGACTTTTAAAAGTATAGACTCAAATATTGATTACTTTTTAGCTTTAAGTATAGGTGGTTGCGGTGAAAATGCAATGTGGTATATCATTGGACTATGTGAACAGAGCTGTGCACAACAAAACGCAACCGGATTACTTGGAGGGGTAGTACAAACGGTATATGCCAATTTAAATTTAAAAACAAACAATTCGTTTAGTTGAATTTGCCAACTCTAAATTTGTCAGCCTTCAATTTGCCAGGTTTATGTTTTTATAAATGCATGTGTTTTCCTGGATATTATCGAAGCACGGATGGTAACTGTGTTCTTCAAGAACAGTGTTCTCAAACAACTACAACTAAGACTACCCAACCACAAATACCAACTACAACTGTCTAAAAATGGATCTGAGTGGATTCAATTGCAGTTTAGGGTCCAATCGACTTTTAGGGGTTCAATCAACTTTTAAGGGTCTATCAACTTTTAGGGGTCCAATCAACTTTTAGAAGTCCAATTAAGTTTAAGGGTTCGATCAAATTTTGCTTAGGCCTAAACCTAAGCCTAGGCTTAGGCCAGGGTGTCCAAATGGAATTTTCGAAAATAAGACAAATTTTCTTCAAAAATATGACAAAAATAAGATCGGACTTCAAAAAATAAGGCAAAAAATAAGACGAAATGGTTTCTAATATAATTTAGGTATTTATTTAAAAAAGGACTCCGAAAAAACAGTTTTGAGTGACTCGGCAGGGGTCAAAAAACCTGTGCTATCAAGTAACCTAACATGGCTTTGGACCCTTAAAAGTTGATCGGACCCTGAAATTATTATTAATTGGACCCCTAATAGTCGATTGGACCTCTAAACTGCAATAGAACCTCTGAGTGATGACTCTCTGAACTTATTATTTTTTAAATTGAAAGAACCAATCCAGTTTTGAATAAACTTTATATTTATTAATTTATCGATTCCCTCTAAAAGAAGCTCCAAGGCTTATTTTTTTCAACCCTTCAAGAGGGGCATATTTTAGAAAGGGGAGCTTATTTTAGGCAAAGCTTTTTTTCAAACCCTTAAAAGAGGGGTTCATTTAGAAGGGGTTATTTTAATGAGAGGGCTTATTTTAGAGAAAATATGTTATATTGTGAACGTAATTTTAACTTTAGGAATAAATTCTAAATCGTTAACCCTAAAGGGATATTTGAGAAACAAATTTTCATTAATAATTTTAAAGTGTGTTGTAAAGCAAACGATTACGTGATTCGAATTATACACTCCTGTTCAAGTAACCTTTACCACTTCATAAACATTGATTTACTCTGGGGTTTTGAAGGCTTTGATCATGATTTTTTGAATATAGCTAGCTCAGTGAATAATTAATCAGTGCCGATATCAAAAATTTTCGCAAGACTACGTTTTTTGACATGACAATTAGATTTTGCTAAAAAGGTGCCATTTTCGCTTGTTCATATAACCTTTACCACTTTTAAATGTCAAAGAAAAAACACTTTATTTAACAAAAAAAACATTTTTAATAATCAGTAAGGTCTCATTACGATTAATAAGCTGATAAATTCGGTTCGGCATGCTTCTGACAAGGTTATCTATCACTTCTTGGTCCAACTCCGCAAAAGCTGTGGTTATGGCATCTTTCAGCTTTTGAACCGTCTCATACTGCTTGTTATTGGCATAAACACTGCGCGCGAGTATTGCCTATAGGCTTTCCATCGAATTTAAGTCGGGAGAGCGGTTTGGCCAGTCCAACAGAGGGATATTTTGAGCTTCAAACCATCATTTAGTGCTGCAACTCACGTGGATCGTCGCATTATCTTGTTGAAATTCAATCTCTCTTCAACCCAACTTTGCTCGATATTGATCTAGAGGTTCTTTTATTGCTTCCTGGTAATCTGTCGAATTCATTTTGGAAGAAACAAACTTTAATCCGACCTTTCCATAACCACTGAACGCTGCCTAAGTCAAGATACTACCGCCACCAAAATTGCGCTTAGAGAACACGAGTGGTTCCTTCCTTAAGTCATGCCAAAAAGATCTTAGACCGTCCGAACCTTTCAAATTCCACTTTTGTTCATCATTCCGGACCATCTAAGAGTGAACAAATTAGTCCCATAAACTTAACAAAAAATAATCTACCGGAACCCAGTCTTTATTCGTTTTGGTGGCTGTAGTGTCTTGACTTGGGCAGCATTCAGCGGCTATGGAAAGGTCGGATTGAAGTTTGTTTCTTCCAAAATGAATTTAACAGACTACCAGGAAGCAATAAAAGAATCTCTAATCAATATCGAGCAAAGTTGATTGGAAGAGAGATGGAATTTCAACAAGATAATGCGAAGATCCACGTGAGTTGCAGCACTAAATGATGGTTTGAAGCTCAAAATATCTCTCTGTTGGACTAGCCGAACCGCTCTCTCGACTTAAAAGTGATAGAAAACCTATAGGCAATACTCGCGCGCCGTGTTTATGCCGATAACAAACAGTATGAGACGGGATATATTCAAAAAATCATGATCAGGGCCTTCAAAGCCCCAGAGTAAATCAATAGTTATGAAGTGGTAAAGGTTATTTGAACAGGAGTGTAGTAATAAAATAATTCAAATTTAAAAAATAAAAGAAGAAAAGGGTCCTCGACTCCAATTTGTAGGAAAAGCAATCAATTTCAAAAATATGCAATTTTTCAGCAAAATGAAAAACAGGTTTAAACCTTTGAATTTTGCTTGGCATCGTGGCCGGTCGATGGACCTATTGTATCAACCAGAACTGTCGCGAAAACATGCATGGTATCAAAGAAGTATTGAACAAGGCTTAAAAGCCAATCTGTAAGGATTGACCCTACGAGGGCACAATCTGCAAAAGGTCTCTCAATTAATTGAAAAAGTTATAAACTATAGTTTTCAATTATTCTGAACACACACATTTATGCTAAAATTTTCATGGGTCTCATTTTTGAATTTCGATATCCTGCTACCGACCATGATTTCCGTATTCACATCAGTTTCTAAAACTTCCAAAGCCTCTATCTCGCGTTCCCGCAAGGCTAGCATCATGATCTTGGTGCCATTGAATAGCTGGTGATGTGTACACAACTTTTATTTTTACCACGATTGTTCGTTTTCAACAAAAAAAAGTTTAGACATAAAAACTTGAAAAATTTTACCCCCTTTTTTTGCTTGTTCGCCTCCTATCTCAGTTCATTTATAAGATCTCTGGCCTCTTAAATTGGTTTCTAAAATTACATATTACGAGCTTTAAAATAAGCTATCATTCATGGAAAATGGATGAGGCAAAGCCGAGAAAATCAACTAAAAAGAAATTTGTCGAAAAATTTGTCATAATTTATATATATTCAGAAAATTCATGAAAAATAGAGCATTTTTTGTTTTTACAGTAAATTCTGAATTGTTATAGTTGTCGAGATAATCGAGTTTGAAGTTGGCGATTTTTGAGTTGCGATTTTGAATTTTCCGCCAAAGTCCTTAAAATTGAAAATCAGGCCCTTGTAAGATTCTGACTAAAAATATGTATTTTTTAATTTTTTGTGTTTTTACAAACAAATATTAAAGCCCATACAGATTATGAATAAAGGAAAACTTGTATCACTATTTCTCAAGAATTGAACGAGAGGTCGATCATGATGTTTGGATGAATAGAAAATGAGATATGCTCATGAAAAGCTATCTTATGTAATACCTTATAGTATTACATATGTCGAAAACTTCAAAGTGTTATAATTCTATAATTCGACGAATTTTAAGAACGGGCATCTAATAAGGAATGGTATAGAAGTGTCAGTCCCGGATTTTCATATTTTTGATGTAAAATGGCTCAGAATAAAAACATAAGAATATGTTTCTCGAATTAGCTGCAAATAGACTGGGATTGTCGAAACCTGGGGGTTTTTATGCCAAAAAAATGCCAAAAATAGCGTTTTCATTAAAATCAAGGGTCTCCAAAAACACCTTTATTTGACTTCTTTTGTCGAAATTTCGACATTTTCCACCGTGTTTGGCTATGGGATACATTTTCTGATAGTTTTTAGAAAAATTTTCAACTTTTTCTAAAAACTATCAGAAAATGTTTGCCATAGTCAAAAACGGTGGAAAATGTCAAACGCTTTAGTATTTTGTTATTTAAACTTTTTATTTTGTATAATCTGGCGTATAAATTTGGATTTTTTTCATTGGATACATAAAATTTCTTTGGATACATAAACTTTTATTGGATACTTATTTTCGACTAGACCAAAACTTTAACCAATTTTATGGTACATCCGACAATAAAATTTACATAAGAATGTATCCATTAAATATCGTCTGATGCCTTTGTATTTATTCAAGAGCAAAATGTTGTTAACGATAACTAAGGTGCAGTATTGATACATTTTTGTAATAAAAAGATCGCTATTTCAGCATCTAAAGGTCAAATGTATTAATGCTGCACCTTCATAATCTTTAGCCCTTGAAAATACAAAGGCATCAGAACATATTTACTGGATACATCCTGAAATATGTTTACTGTCGTATAAACTGTAACATCGTTTAAAGGGATTCTCTACTCGGAAAAAAGTGTGCTAAAGAATATTTTATCTTGAAAATTCATATTTTTTGAGCATTTTTGCAAAAGAACCAATATCTAAAAATGTTGTCCTGAATTTCTAGTTCAATTTGAAATTTAAGCATTTTTGAGTTCAAAATGGTCGAGTTATTAAAAAGAAAATCCCTGAATCTTTATCTAGAAGGATTTTTTTTTAAATTAGAAATATTGGGTACTACTAAGCATTAGTACCGCAAATGACAGGACTTTTTCCGAAAAAAATTTTTTTCATAAAATTTTCCTTAAACCCTATGGGTTTTTCGATGCGAGGAATCCAAAAAATGCACTCCGATGTCTGAAAATTTTTTCTTGACCCTATATCGACTAGCACCTTGGCTCAAAAAGGAGTTTTTTATGTCAAATTGATGGGATTATTCATTTAAGTAATTTCAGTAAAAAGCAGGATAAAACTAAAAGCAAGATAAAAAAATAGAAGTTAAAGAATAAAAGGTAATGCGCGCATTCGATTTTTGGTTCACAAAACCATCGCCAATCGATTCTCCATAGCCAAAAAATTTCAGACTAAATTGGTATCAATTTGACATAAGAAACCCCTTTTTGAGCCAAGGTGCTAGTCAATATAGGGTCAAGAAAAAATTTTCAGGCATCATGAGTACGTTTTTTGGATTCCCCGCATCGAAAATCTATATAGCGTGAAATAGTTATAGATTTCGGAGAAATTGGGGAGATATAAAGCATTCAAGATGTTACGAATAAATGTATGGCTAGCTTTTTCGGCATTGCTAATCGTAAGTTAACTGATTTCTAAGCTCAACTGAAACGGTATTCCGTCTAAAATTTTCAAAATTTATATTTTTGGTTTTTGAAAAAATTAGGTTTAAAGTTTTATATTACGTTTTCTTGAAAATTTTAAATCTATTTTTTCCAAAAACTAAAAATAGAATTTTTGAGATTTTAGAAGAATATCGTTTTTTGACGTGCTCTTTAAAATGTACTTTGCAATATATGTTCAACTGATAGCTTAATATTTATTTTTATACAGTTATTGCTTCTACTGTTCTACTCTAATTTTTTTAGGGCACCGTAACAAGCAATTCAGTTAAAATAACAGTCATTACGAACGTGGATTATAGTGTCAATGTCGAGAAAAATTCTCAAAATATCAAAAACTTGGTCAATGAGGTGATTTGTTTATTATAAAATACTAGAGCTAATATACAATAGGGGGGGGGGCACACACGTATAGAAAAATTTCAAAAATTTTTTCTAGAAAGCTCCCTCTATGGGTAAAAACATGCGGGAATCTGATTTTAACATTTCCAATGCTAAAAAACACTGAGAGAAGGCCTGTGTATATCTGATCCAGAGAATCCTGAGTGATTTCCCGCATGTTTTTACCCATAGAGGAGTCATTTCCAAAAAAAATTTTTTATATTTTTTCACAGGGCCTCCTATTGTGTAGTAGTAGTTGCTTCAAAATACTTTTTATTCTTTAAACAAATCTAGATGGTGTTGCTATTGCCGATGGTTTCCAATTTGAGTTTATCCAAAGTTGCTACGCCAAGTTTAGAAGATTTGAATTTTAGATTTGTGAATTACGAGGGGAAGTGGGCTTTAAAAATGGAATTGCAAAATGGCGATAAACACTGTGATGTGATTATTTCATTTTTCAAAAAAACCATTCGTGTTTATCCTAAGGTCAAAAATCGTTATAAATTTATGAGATTTATTTCCATTTTTTAGATACAAAATGTCATCGTTTAGTGTCAAGAAAACAAGGTTACGATTCAAGCTCATTAAATTATTTAATAAAAGCAAAGAAATTACATCGATAATTGTCTATTTTATTTAAGATAAATAACCTTTTTACTAAAGGCTAATTTTTTTGAAACTAAAACCGAGTTCTTGTTGTGTAATATAATATTTTTTATCGAAATTATATTTATTTTTTTTTTTATTTTTATTTAAAATCAAAAGATGGCAATAACACGATTTTTATGCCATATAGATGCAGCTGCTTCTTTTGTTTTGGGGTTCTTCTTTTATTTTACTCTTGAAAAGATGACCAATACATACAGATGGCCAGTCTGAACAAGAAAATCTTCGCTCTATAAAATAACCTTTAACCCCTAACTGCGCACGATATTTTCCCGAAGGGGTTTCTAGAAAATACGATCATATTTGGATTAAATAAATTATTTCTTAACAAAAACTTGAATAGTTTTTGTTGTTTTTTATTGTTATGTATATTGTTTATTATAAAAATTGAAGTTCATGAGCTTTTAACGCACCATGAATCCTTTACTATCAAATTATTAAAACTGTATAATAAAAAACCTTTTTTTCATTGAGATATCAAATATCACTCATGTTTGTTTGAAACATTGTGTATTTATGTTGTGAGAATAAAGTTTAATGGAAAATATGAATTGAATATTTAATGGGTCGTTTTGTAGAACAAGATTTATGTTATTAGCTATAAAATGTTGCTTTTATAAAAGTTGCTCGTTATTTGATGCATCTTAGGTGCATCAAAACATAAAATATTCTTTGTATTGTTGCTTTATAGCATTAAAAAATCAAACTGATGTAAGACCTAAAAGTACGAGAATAATAAAAAGCCTTTGTTATCTTTTGTAAATATAGAATGCCAAGCCTATATAGCCATATTTATCTTAGATAAGCACAAACGTTAGAATCGTTAAAAAAAGATATTATACAATTCTACAACTTTCGCATATATCATCGAAATAAATTGTTAGATGTTATAAAACTTTTTATTTAGGCAATTTTGGAGCTACTACACAATAGGGGAGCCACCCACGTGAAAATTGTTTTCTGGAAATGATCCCACTAGGGGATAAAAACACGGAAGAGGAGAATCCAAATTTGACGTTCTCGAAACCAAAAAACACTTCTCTGATTCAGGGAAGACGTATGATTTATTGAGGTGAAAAGTTTAAAAATGCGATTTTTGCTTAAAAGCGACCCCTTTTGTGGTAAAATATGTGGGGAATCCGAATTTGAGATTTATAAATTTCTCGGATTCAAGAAAAGTTGTATATCCAATTTTCGGGTCGACTTTTAGCTTCAATACACAATACGCATTATTTGAATCAGGGAAGCGTTTTTTTGCTTCGAAATGCCCAATTTGGATTCCCCACATGTTTTTATCCATAGAGGAGTCATTCCCAGAAATTTCACATTTCACCTCCCCCCATATTATGTAGTAGCTTCGTTATTTTGGATCCACCGATATGTAAACAATGAATTGATGGAAAACAATATATCATTTATTGTTTTCCATCAGTTCATTGTTTATATACCGGTGGATCTAAAATTGCCGAGCTACTACATAATATGGGGGGATGTGAAACGTTAAATTTTTTTTCTGAGAATGACCATTCTAGGAATAAAAACATGTTATTGAATAAATGCCCGTATGATTCCTGAAATGCAGTTTTTTAAGTATTGAGCCTAGTTTTGAGGGCAGACAACAAAATGCAAATTAAAGTGAAAAAATAGAGGGACCAAAAAATAAAAATTTTTTTTGTTATTCAATTTTTTTTACATTTTTTGTTTATAAACGAGTGCTTATAAATTAAAAAAATTATACCGTCTTTTTTTTAGTATTTAAGATGAAGTTGAACGTTAATAAATGGATTAATTGGTATTAATTCAAGCGTTTAGATTTATTTCTTAATTCTAAAATTTAAGGTACTTGAAAATAATTTTATCTTATCCACGCTTCATATTTATAACGTATTTTATCGTTACAAGTTTCATTTCATTATATGGTGTTTATTATTTTAGTTGTAATTTTTCATTTGATCCGTCCGAGGTAATTTTTTTATTAAGATTGAGATTATTGCGCCTTTGTAAATATCACATTTATTAGGGCTTCGAGACACGTGGTACATATCTATCAAATCGTAGATTAGTGTTGCAAAATTTATTGATGAACGAACGCATTTTATTCAAATCTAACCAACAAAAACAACAAATATTTGCAAACAATTCTAAAGAAAGGTAGAAATATTGGGTTGTACCCTAATTTTCGAGCTTTTGAAAAATTGAAATTTTAACAAGTTCTCCAAATCAAACGATTCCCCGCCTAGAAAAATTCCTAGACATCCGTTTTTTGACGAATACCCGAATTTTGGTTCATTTTTGCTTCAATACACCCAACCCTTTTCTTGAATCAGGGTCAGGGAAGCATTTTCACAATTTGGCAATGCGCGTAACCTATTCCTCGCATAGAAAATCCCCCATAGAAGTTATTTTTGTAAAGATTCCAGTTAAATAACAAAAGTTCGCAAATTATGGTACAAGAAAATGCTTATATGTAATCAACTTTTTGATGATTTACCCCCCCCCCCCCAACATAATCATCAAAAATGCACAAACGTAATCAATTTTTATGAGGAGAGCCGACCCCCCCCCCTCACATGATACATAATATCTGGATGACCCTCAACCCAATATATTAAAATTTCTTTGTTCTTAGCGTTTACATAAGCCACTTTTCATAGTAGACAAAAAATTGATATTGCAAACTTAAAAAAGGTGTACTTTGTTGTCGGATCTTGAAAAACATTTATTTTTACAAAAAAGACCCTATTAGGGGTAAAATCATGCAAAAAATCGATTGCGCGCATTCCCAAAGATGAAAATGCTTTCTTGATTCTGATTCAGGAAACTAAGATTGTGTATTGAAGCGAAAATCTAACATGTAATGCGCGCAATCGATTCTCCACGTGATATCCCCATAAATATGATTTTGAGGGAGAAATTTTAAAATTTTTCGATTTTCGCTTTATTACACACATTTATTTCCCTGGATTAGGGTCAAAGAAGCATTTTCACGCTTCGGGAATGCACGTAATCGATTTTTCGCAAGATTTTATTCCTAATAGGTCGTTTTTGTAAAAGTAAATTTTTATTTGGAAATGCGACTACAAAGTACACTCCTTTAAGAAAGCAGACTTTTACTTATAATTTTTCAGAGTTAAAGCTTTATTCGATATTACATTCGATGATTTTTATGACAACGAAGAGAGTATTAATAAAACTTTCGATCATGTTACGGAAATTTCATCACCTTGTGTACAATTTTCAGGCATTACAAAATATCAATCTACTAATGATTATATTCTTTCTAAAGTTATTTTTCAAGTCAGCTCTTTTGTAGCGGTAATAACATTAGCTAAGTTATTGTTTTATATGAATTTAGCTATTTACACCGACTGTATTACAAAACTTGTGCATGATTGATAATTTAATTGACCAGGTTTTTATTGAAGAAAATTCAACTCGAATAAGCTATTTCCTACATGATCATGAATATCAATTAAGATACTCGTTTAACTTACCTTATTACATGGGCTGTTTTGAAGATTTTGCATATTCTGGTAATTGTGAGTTTAGTAATTATAGGTAAGCAAAAATAATTCGATATACGGAATTTTAGAGCAACTCTAAACACGAGATTTGATACAAGAGAGATTTTGTGTAAAAGGAAAATATAATTTAACAAAACATGATCTTTAAATATTTTGAGTTGCTCGTTTTTTTGTTTTATATTACTCTAAAACATTGACTTTTTTAGCATGGAAACTTTTAAAGAAAAACTTTTAAAATGCTTGAAAAATGGCGATGATCCATTTTGTAATTCTTATATAGGAGAGCAATTAATTAGTTATGTTTTACCCAAATCATTTTTACATCCCGAAAAGCCAATTTATATAGGCGTATTCTTGCCTATAAAGAAATATGTGTTTGATCCGACACAAAAAGCAAGGTACTTTTTAAAAAATATCTTATTAAAAATTTCGAAGTTCGACGAAAGTTGTACAGGGTGTGCAAAAGTTTTTGTTTTTTCTGAATATTTAAAAAAGGTCAAAAATAGCCGTATATGGTGAAGATCGAAGCGAATATCAAAACTCTGAAGTCCTAGCCAAAAACCGATTGCTGCATCTTCTTCAACATGTAAAACTATCCTAGTAAGAAATAGAAAAATCCGCATAGAAAACAGATTTCCTTTCAAAGACTTCGAATTTCAAGAAGTTAAAATCAGGGTTGCACGCGGGAATATTCCCAGGAATTTGGGAAAGTTGCGGGAACGGTTTGAAAGTAGGACAAAATTTGCTCATAAGGAATCCGTACACTTTTAGCATTTTGCGATATTTTTGAGCTAACGTTTTTGAAATGTTAGAAAAGTAGAAAGTCAAAGATCTAGTCATTTTCATATGCTTGGATGTCTCTCCCTCGCGGTCGTCTGGACAGTAGAAAGATAGACGATTGGACGTGAATAGATATGAGCTAGAAGATAAAAATTTTGAATTCTAGTAGTTTATTAGTGGAGGAAACAATCCTGAAATTTTCATAAATTATCGGTAAAAATTACCCAAGAACAAGCAAAAATACTCTAGATGAAACATCTTTTTCCATAATTAAGTTTGAAGAAGATTTAAACCCGAAAATTTTGAAAGCGCTCGAAATAGACATAACAACCTATGAATTTTAGTGTATATGATAAGCTATTTAAAAAGTTATCGGAATTTTATGCTACGACTCCGGATATTAAACTCAAAGGAATCGATTTTAACATGAAGATCGTGATTTTTAAGAGTCTACTTCAACATGATATTTATCTAGCTATATTGAGTATCGTACTAATAGCTGTAGCAGTATTTCTTTATACTGGCAGCTTTGTTTTTACCATAATCATAAACCTAGGAATGATCTTATCTATGGGAACTGCTTTCTATTTATATTCAGTAAGATTTTTAGAATGTTTATTTTCAAAAATTCATCTTTTATAGAGCCTGTTGGGCATAAAATTTTTTCCATTTATCAATATATTAGCTATCGTCATCGGACTTGCTGTCGGAGTCGATGATACTTTTATTTTAATCCATCAATTCTCGGAACAGAAAAAGGTATTTTTATGCTAATTTTGTTCTTATACCCTTTATTCTTATACTAGCTGTTTACCTGTCAAAAGGCAATGAAAAAAGCCTTTGCGCATGGCGTCATCACGATGTTCATTACTTCAGCAACGACTTCTTTCTCGTTTTTCTCCAATTATTTTCTAAACATTATAGCATTGAAGTAATTTTAGCGTAGAAAAAAATATTAAATTTTCCAGAACTTTTGGCATATTTGCTGGATTAACAATCATTGCCAACTTTATTTTTGTAATTACGGCATTTCCTGCAGCTATTGTAATATTTGAAAAACGTTTAAGGAGTAATTTGTCAGACCATATGAATCACTTGATGTTATTAATCAAGGAAATTTATTTTCACAAACTACCTTCATTCGTATTTCGCTTTAGCATTATTATTACGTTCTTATCATATGTGTTTGGGTGCTTAGCCATATATGTGATTATTATTAATCCGGGTATTAGGCTACCTAAAAGTGATATGCCGGTAAATTTTCTCTTTATATCCTAATCCATTTACGGTGCAGATAAAAAATTGGGCCAAATATTTAACTATGTTTATGAGAGAAATAACCAGATTTCAGTTTCTGAAACAGCATTTCAGACGCGATTTGTTTTGATCTAGGGTTATAAAATATGGCGAATCTCATGGTGGTTTCAGGTTTATGTTAAAGATTCAAATTTCGTTTTAATACACTAACGTTGGAATACAAAAAGTCATACTTTGTTCATTTCTTTCTTAAAGAAACGTTCAGAAATGAATCTAATACACAACTTTTTGGAAAAATATTTTAGCAATTATAAAGTTGTGTATCAGAACGAAATCTTGAATCTTTAACATAAATGTGAAGTCACCATGAAACTCAACATATTCCATAACCCTAAAACAAAAAAAATTGCGTCTGAAATGCTGTTTCAGAAGCTTAGATCTGATAGTTTCTCTCATAAACATAATTAAATGCTTTGGCCCAAGTTTTTTGTTCGCTATTGTATTAAAACCTAGATTTTACGTTCTACTCATCCATATGAATGGTTTTCTGAAAATCATGCTGGTTTGTTTAATTTAAATAAGAAGAATCCAGTTAGCCTTAAAACCTTTGTTTTATTTGGACTAATACCACCGAAGTAATTTGTTTGAATCAATTTTTTGAACCCTTTTTTTAAAATTCAGTAATAAAAATGAAATAAAATTTTTAGTGACTACAGCAGAATTAATATTGAAAAAATCGGAAATCTCCAAAGAGATGCGACGTTCAAATTAAGAAGCTTAAATGACTTTCTTAGTCTCGAACGAAGTTTAATTAAGTTAACAACTGTTTCTTATGTGAAAAAACAGCAAAATACAACCCTTTGGATAAGCACTTTTATAAATTGGGCCTATAATCAACCTTGTAGTTCATTCGAAAGATTTTGTTGCAAACTTAATCAAACAACTGTAAGTATAAATGTCATTCTATTTCAAAATCGAAATTAAAAAAACTAGCTTTAAAGGACCAGTCCAGTAATTTACAGTCATATGAACAAATGATATATTTGAAAAGATCATGAAAAATGAAGCATTTTTTGTTTTTACGACATGTTCTGAATCGTTGTAGTTTTCGAGATAATTGAGTTTGAAATTTTTGATTTGTTATAAGCTCTTCGTTGTAATACACAAACTTTTTTGAATTTTTTGCAAAAAATTGATTTTTCATCAATTTTTTTAATTTTCATAAAATGAACATTAAATCAATTTTTTATAGCTAAATGAGACAAGCAAAATGACACCAAAATGATCCAATTTGAACATTGTTTTGGGTTAATGAAACGAAAACATAAATCAGAGTTTTCGTTTCAATAACCTAAAACAATGTTTAAATTGAATAATTTTTGTATCATTTTGTTTGTCTCATTTAGCTATAAAAAATTGCTACAATGTTCATTTTAATAAAATATAAAAGGTTGATACAAAAATCGATTTTTCCGCAAACAATTCAAAAAAGTTTGTGTATTACAACGAAAAGCTTGTAACAAATTCAAAATTTCAAATGCAATTATCTCAAATACTACAACGATTCAGAGGTTGTCGTAAAAAACAAAAAATGCTCCATTTTATGATATTTCCGAATATACCACTTTTTCATATCATAGGTCGGCAAGGGGAGAGCCTCCCCCCTAACCCAAGCACTCATAGACCCAAAATTGAGGGGGGACCACCTCATGGGCCCCGCCAAACATTATGGTCTATAAAAATTGGGTGTCAGAAGACTATCTCAAGCTAAAAAAGGTCGTTTTTTTGTGGAAGACCACCTCATCGAAGATCCTCTCCCTCCCCCCCCCCCAGCTTACCGACCTATGTTTCATATGATTGATAATTACTGGACTGGTATTTCAGATCCAATATCCTTATGAAGAATGTTTCAACAAATCTGTCCATGAGTTAACTTCGTTTAACTTGCCCAAAGAATATTCACCACTGATATTTCCCAAAGATGGCCCTATTTTTCATCGAGAAAATGGCTCTTTCATAGCTTATTATTTTGTTGCCCCAAGTTTATATTCATACTCTCTTCTGTTTGAAGAATTGGATGTATACTTTTCAAATTTAAACCCATCAATTTCAAAAATTCTCAAAAATGAAGGTAAAATGGCTGATTTTTTAAATGATATAAAACGTTTTAGGATTCCCTAATTCTTTAGTTTTATCAACGCCATCTACAACACAAATATATGATATGTTAAAAAGTTTGTTGTCCAAAACTTTAATATCCGTTATTACAGCGGTTTCTATCTCCGCGATTGTCATAATATGTTCGACACAAACTATATGCTTGACTATTATGACAATACTATGCATCATTTGGACTATTATTTGTGTAATTGCTACGCTCTTATTGTTAGGTAAAATGTTTTTTAATGTGGTAGACTTAAGGGAACACTCTACTATGGAAAAACATGTTATAAAAAATAGTTTTTCTGAAAATTCATGATTTTAAGCATTTTTTGCAAAAGAATTCATATCTAAAAATGCATAAAATCATGCAAAAAATTTAATTCAGGATGGAAAGTACACGTGTTCGAAGCGTCACTAATTGTTTTAATTATTGGATTAAGTGCTGATTACACTTTACATAGTGCTGTGGGATATAAACTGGCGGATAATAATTCGAATTTAGCTAAAATTCAGTAAGCTAAAAATATTTATAACTAAATAATAGCATCTTCGGTGCTAGTGTACACTTTTTGTTAAAAAACAACATCGAGAAAATGTTATATATAGAATTGTTTAAATTTCAGATATTCAAATCATGCAGTCGGGATTCCCGTCTTCTTTTCTGCCGCAACTAATATCATGGCTGGAATTTCTTTTATATGGGCGCAAACTAGGCCATTTTATGAGACAGGAGTTTTATGTCTTGTTTTATCAATTGTCAGTTATTTTGCGGCACTATTTCTATTTCCATCTCTGGTGTTTACATGGGCAAGAATAAAGTTTTAAAAAAACATTGATTATTTATTTTATTTTTTTCTTTGACTATCCATAAATTTATTTCTTAAATACGGCGTGGCGACAATTAAAGATGGACACTTGAGGATGAAACATTTGAGGATGTATATTTGAGGACTTGACACTTGAGGATGGGCACTTGAGGACGGTTATTTGAGGATGAGACATTTGAGGACGGGACATTTGAGAACGGCCATTTGTAAATGTACATTTGGGGGCGAAATATTTGAGGATGGCTGTTATTTAGGGCCTAGAAAATATATCCCACCTTTGTTCCTCAAGTGTCCCGTCTTCAAATTTTCCTTCCTCAAATGTCCCATACCAAATGTTCGTCCTTAAATAGCCATCATCAAATATCTTATCCTCAAGTGCCTTAAATACAGTATTCAAATACCCTAATCCTTCCTCTTCGCTTCAATGTTTCAAAAATTACAGTTTCGTTTTGATCATAACGTTGTTTGATCTTTTTATGTCTGGTTATTAGTTTTAAGAAAAAATTTTACATGAACGATAAAAATATATAATAAAACACAATCTTTGGATTTTTTGAGTTTGAACCGGGGAGTGCCATAATCATAAATTAGAAAATTCTATAACATAGGTCATACAAATAAAAGTTATATATTTTGTAACGAACAACTTTATATTCCCTTTATGTTTAGGAATAGGTACAAAAAAATTAATCTATCATACTGTAAGGAGTGGATAGGACCGTCTTTTTAGATGTTTAGAGTTTGATCTTTTTATGATTGATTGTTAATTTTATAGCTTATTCAACTGAACCCAATTTTTATTATAAAGTTAAGAAATTGCCAATCGAAATTCTTTTTCTAAAGATTTACCTAACTCTGTATTTTCTTTAGTTGAAACAATTGTTTTTAATTATGAACAGTCATAGGAATATCGTACTATTCATCATTATACATTTTTCGGTAATAATTTATAAAACCGTTTTTATTTAAATAAAAATATTTTAAAATCATCATAAGTTAAAAAATTGCTCAAACAAAACATTCACTTTGTAGTTTTAGATTTATGCATTAGATAGGATGTTTAGATAAAGGGTGGTCCATTTGGATGATAAGTTTTGCAAAAATTTCTTCACAAAACTATTTTAGATAGTTAAAAACTCTCGGGCGGAAGCTAGCATTAACGTAAATTTTGAAACAATTGTGAACAACATTGCGAACTTTGCAAAATTCACCAGCGAACTTGAGTTGAAATGGATCAAAAATACCCTTGACAAAATTACAACTGGTACTAGTAGCATTGATCTTGATTCGATTATAAAGAACCTTAAAAGTTTGATAAGATCAATATGCTTAGCTATAGACCTAATGAAACTTCAATGTCAACTATCAATCGGAGACTCGGACTCATGTTACTTATACAACAACTTCATCGCACCGTGTTCAACTAGTCCGACACAAATATCTTCAAATATAACTCGGTGTATCATTTCCCAAATAATCTCTTTCCTTTGTGACGATCAATTAGTTGAGGTTTCCATCGAGCCTATCACTGTTAGTCCAAATAGTAAGATTTAAATATATTTGTTGAAATGTAGAATTCTAATTACAGTCTCGATACCAGATATAACTAGTCAACAAATATTTTCTACATTTTCTATAACAGTTCAAAAATCTAGGAAACACTTGAAATAAATTTTTTTAATCCTATGAACCACTGAAACAAGTTTTTAATTATTGGTTTTTTTAAATTGTATGTTTTTGTTTTAGTTTAGATATGAAGCTTCAAAAGCAAAACAAACGCCGCATTTCTTTGCGACTCCTTAAAACTGCTCGTTCTTATCTGTACAGGGTGTGCAGAAATTATCCGATCCCTATAGTAAGATATATCTAGATACTTTTTTCGCCATAATTTTTGATAGGAACAACTATGCGCCAAGATCTTGGTGTCATTTTAAAGCTACAAACGTGAGCTTTAAAAAGACACCAAGTTCTCAATGAATGGATTTTCTTAACAAAAGTTATAGTAAAAAGTATCCACAATATGGGGTCAAATAGTAATAATATATTCCACACACCCGTAAAAAAATATATACACATGATTTTCCTCTTCATGTGTTCAAAAATATATTCGAACTCATGAAATGGATCATCAAAAGTCACTTATTCGTTTTTTTCTATGTTCTTTAGTGGGACACCCTACAAGCGACCCATTATATCGTAGCTATTGGTATGAAAAAAATTCTCAGCAAAAATTAAATCACTAGCTTTTATCTGACAAAAGATAATGAGCAAAAATCTTAAAAATGGGTGTAGGAATCTCTAAAAACAAAACAAAAAAATTTAACGCATCCCCTCCGGGGATGCGTTAAATTTAGTCTCTAAACCAATTCATAAGAATTCATTTTACTTTAAAAATGTTTCAAGTGCTTAACTAATTCGGGAACAGTTTCAGGTACAAATTCAATTTCGACTATCACTACGAAGACTTTGATAAACTCATCAGACACAACTAATCCCTCTACGACTAGCTCGATAACAAACGCAACCACATCGACATTGCCCTCTTCAACTCCGGCTACTACGACAATCACTAGTAAGTCTTATCAACTAAAACGGTGCTTAGTATTAGCCAAAAAAGTTAAAATTTCAAAGAAAATTAGAATTACTAGAGTAACTAAAACTAGTTCATAAGATTCATTTTTACTAGTTTCAACTTCAAATAGCTTAACTAATTTTGGAACAACTTCAGGTGGTAACTCAACAACGACTATCACAACAAAGACTTCGATAAACTCATCAGACACAACTAATCCTTCTACGACTAGCTCAATAACAAACGCAACCACATCGACATTACCATCTTCAACTCCGGCTATAAATACAACAATCACTAGTAAATTTAATTAACTAATGATGCATAATATTTACAAATGAGGGTATCGAACTGATCAATCGATTTTCAAACAATTTTGTTTGCAAACGATAGAAAACACCCAAGTTTATTGAGAAAATTTTCGGCTTTCCATTGTCTAAGCAACTATTGATTTTTCGTATACTCCCAAAAGGGCTGGAAATTTAACATAGAATTACGTAAATTTTCTATTTTTTAGCTAATTTGTTCAATCTTACTTTGAAATCATATCCTTGGTTATTAAAAATCATTTTCCAACAAAAATTAGCTAAACTTTCGAAAATTTTCGAAATTCTATGTTAAATTCACTTTAAAAAACTACCCCTTTGGGGGTATAGGAAAAATTAAAAGTTGCTCAGACACAGGGATGTGAATAACTATTTGTTTCTATTTTCGTTTTTTTGTTTTAACCTTTTTAGGAGGGGTAAACTTTGCAGCAGCACTTCCAAAAAAAAATTTTTTTAATTTTTGCAAAAATGACTTTTCTAAGAGTAATTTTATGCGAGAAAACGATTGCGCGCATTCCCAAAGCGTGAAATGCTTCCTTGACCCTGATTCAAGGAATGGGGATAGTGTATTGAAGCGAAAATCAAATATTTTTGCTTCAATACACCGATTTCTTCCCTGAATCAGGGTCAAAGAAGCGTTTTCAAGGTTCGGGAATGTGCGCAATCGATTCCCCGCCTAGAAAAACCTAAGAATCGACGGTTTTCTCAT